>PVIR01009119.1:27500-54260 GCA_004026965.1 Petromus typicus | reverse complement strand
TCACTATCAACACAGTTTTTAATAGTCATCTATTTACCGTTCTTTCTCCTTGGCTTACATTTTGAATTCACTAAAATTAAGACCTGGACTTCTATATCTTAGTTGTGAATTGCAAACTAAATTCTGGTCATGAAAGAAACTTAAAATTTCTGTGAATTGACTAAGAAACTTCTCTTGGAGCCAAGAGCATTTCCATCTCTGCAGCAGATGCTCAGTAAATCCACTATCTTCGCTTCATTTAGTAATCTCCTCTTTATCCATGATTTCTGCTCATCTTTCCTGTCTTGCTAAGTTATTTTGCTTAATTTCTAAATTCACTGAAAACTACTTCTGGATCTCCTCTTAGGAACTGTGCATTATTCTAGATAAGAAGGCTTTGCAATAAGACATCACATACTTGTAATTAATCTAATGAAGCGTGGCACATAACAAAAATGTAAGGAGAAGATGAGTTCAGCAACTGCTGAGATTTTTTAATAAAATTAAGCAAAATAGAGTGACATTGTAGGTATGGTACCTTAAACTAGAAATCCATGTCTTATGTGCAAAATATCTGTAACAGAGAGAAACAAGAAAGCAAAAATTGTTTTCGCTTTATTATTTTCACAGAAAATTGCTCCTATAATATGCCATAAAAATATGTGTGTATTTATACATATACATATATATGTATACATACATATATTGGAATTATACATTTCATATATGAATTCTATCTATAAGAATTGTAGAGACAATGACAAAATTTAATCCATAAAGAGTATCAAATAGTCAATATATTCTTTTCCTTATATTAAAACAAATTTAATCTATTTGAAAATTTTACTATTTAATTGAAGGCACAAGATTTAGAAGATGAAAAGCTTGTTGAAAAATGAGCAGTAAAGATATACAGGCAGTATTGTACTGATGATGAGATGACCATGTACATATCTCCCTTTATCTAGTAAGAGTAACTTTTTTATTTTGACTTTAAAGTCAGTTTTGCCACACTACAGAGAAATGGGAACAGATACAATGTTTGTGATCACTCTCAAAACATCAGAAGATGCTACGATTTTACTTTTCACTTAGAATACTTTGAACAGTAGGCCTTGATTTCTGAAATGAATGCCAGGTTTAGGGTTCTTCTCTCTCAGATAATGTGTTTCAGAAGAGAAGACTACCAGGTTTGCCAAGCTTCAAGAACATCGGTTGCATAGCAGAAAATCCAGGGCCTTGGATTTTTCTTCTCTCAATATTTTACTTTTGGGGGAGGATGGAGTCTTTCACCTCTAGTCATGGATAGCTCTTATAAATATATTGATTAAAAAAGTGAATGGATGGCATGAAAGAGATTTGTGAATATGTAAATTTGTGCTCTAAAGTGATTTGACTATTAAATAACCCTGTTGTACTTGTTTTCTACTATAAAATGTAGTGAGATTAATTCACTTGAATAAGATCTTGGTTGTTGATGTAGAACTTTGTAGAAAACTGCAATGTCTCACTAAAATATTTTTTTCATGTTTTGGGAAACATTTAGATGAATTCCCATGTATTGCTTGCCATAATTGTATTTAATATTAAAGTGGTGGAAAGAATGTTGTCTTCAATTCTTAGATTTCAAATACACTCTAGCAGAATTGTATTTGAATAGAGGACACCTATTTGAAAAGTAAATGTAATATGCCTTAAACCAAGTCATTTGAATTACTAGAGTATTAAAAGGCAGCCCTGTGTCAATATCTTTGACAGAAAACTTGAGCACAGTAGAGCTGGTATGGTGATTTTCACAAAGACTTCAAAGGACTTTTGCTACACTTTTATTAAATAGAAACATAGGAAGCACTTTGAATAAAAGTAAAAAATAATTGAAGATGAGAAAATGATATTTGTGAGAATAAAATAACCAGAGTAAAATGGATGCATATAATTTCACACAGCTTTTTCTAAATTAAAGAAGTATTCATTGATAGGGACTTTGCTTGGGGACTTAGATTTTTCAGACTTTCAGAAAAATGCAATTATTTCTTTTGGAGATTATAAGGCAGTGCATCCACTTGATCACTGTGTAAGTTTGAGGGCTTAACACTGGATCCCTGTCCTTGGAGACGGGTTGTTTCAAACATTTTAGAGAATGTATAAAATATGAACCTGAATGCTTTGTATGGGTAAAAAAGGAGATAATTAAAAACAGAGAAACAAGAAAAGGACACAGGACTAAATAGAGAAAGCTTTCAATAACCAAAGGCTGAACACATTTAGCAAGAAAGACAACATAGTATCAAATTGTTAGGACAAAATATAAAATGAATATCTAAGAGTGATTGAATTGAGGTTTCATTTATATATATAAATAGGAGGGACGGGGAAAACCTCATATGCAGAAATCTAAACATGTAAGTATTGTGCCCTCACTGAAGTGGAACCAAGGTATCACTCTGCAAATGCAGAGGCTTCTATTCAAAGCTTATAGGAGAAAAGGAAGAGCAAAAACTTTATAGGAGTGAAAACTTAGAATCACTACTTCCTCTCTTTGACCAAGGTCAACAGGAACAGTAGCAAGTCTTATTCGCAGCACGTACTTTTCAAATGGCCTATCGATTGTAGGATTTTGGTTCTGCTAGATTCCCTTCCCAAATCTCATAAACCCTCTAGCCATAAGAATAGTTCAAATAAATTCCAGCTGGGTGTCTAGGAAAGGCCTGGACAGTATTCCTCCACATGGTCAGTGTCATCAAAATCAAGCCAGTCTGAGAAACTCACAGTCCAGAGGAGCCTAAGCAGCATGACAAATAAATATAGTGCATTATTGTAGACTGACCTGGAAACAGAATAAATGACAGAAGGTGAAAGCCAGGGTTTCATTAAAGTTCATCCATGCTCTCTCAGCATGACTTCATCTCATCATAACTCCACCTCATCGTGACTCCACCTCATCGTGACTCAAATCCACAACCACCTGCTTCTGTGCATGCTTTGACCAATTGGCGACCAACCCCACTTGTATGTTTATGCCCTCTACCATTTACTATATAAATGACTGTATTTTGCATTAAAGGCGGAACAGTTCTCAAAACACTCCCAGAGTCTGCATGGTGACTCTGTGCATTCATCCCACTGGTCCGAGTTTCCATTACCCCCAAAGCATAAAAATTGATATTCAACAAAACTCTATTAAATACCATAAATATCATAACATGAGTTCAATATACATGAAAATATCTTATAGCAAAGTAAATTATTAGTAATACGGAGACCTACATGGAAAACATAGAGAAACTCTATTAGCTTTGAAAATTTTGTTTAAATCTAAGGCTATTTTAAAACAACTAATTTTAATATATGCAAATGTATTTTTATCCTTAGAATCATTACTTAATTTATAGAGGAAACATATTATTTTTCCTATTAAATAAAATTTCTCAAATTTTCAAGAACTCTTCAGTCTCTGAATATGCCTTAATTTTCATTTAAAATGGTATTAAAAGTCAGAATAATTCTTTGTTTTGTTTTTTTTTTTTTAGGTTTTTTTGAGATAGGGTCTTGCTTTGTGGTTCAGGCTGGCCCTGAGATCAGCCTCAAACTCACATCACAGCAATCCTCCTGCCTCTGCCTCATGAGTGGTGGGATTACAGGTATGAGCCACCACACCTGGCACTGTGGTATGTGGTACTGGTTTCTGCTGGGCATGAGTCTCCATGCCCAGTATGGTATGTGGTTACCGGGGATCGAACCCAGGTCCTTGTGCTTGCAAAACAGGCTCCCCCACTGAGATAACTCCCCGGCCCCAGAATAATACTTTTAAAGCATATAAAGTTACATTTTCTAAAAATATGTTTAGATTGAAGTCAAGAATAGTTATTTTAGCTCTATGTGCTTAAAACACCCTCTTCTTTTATGAAATAAGATAGAAATGAAAAATAAAATTGTATTTATGGCATAACATGTGTGCTGGTAGATTGTAAAGTGATTAAACTAAATAACATAGTAAACTCCTGACATATTATTTATATGTATGGTATGTTTTAAGATTTCCTCTCAGCAATGTTCAGGTTTATTATATGCCACTAGTAACTACAATCCTCTTGATATGCTATAGATTTATACATACTATGTATCAGTTGACCAACACGCTCCATAGTAACCATGATGCTTCTGAGTTCAATCTATAAACCGTTCAATAGTTCATTTTTTTTTTTTTTTGCTTGACTTATTTCACTGATCTCTAAGTCTTCCAGATTTCTCCACACAGAGGGTGGGAGAGTGGGCCATGTGATCTCCTCCCAGTGTGATGTGTTCTCTCCCTACTTGGCACCAAGGGGGAGAGCTCCCACAGCCTTGCAAGGTCTGTTCACTTACTAGAGCACCACAGATCAGCTCCACTTCACTTCCTCAGATTGCAACTTCTCAATAGTATTTGTACGGTGCCTCTTGTTACCTGGAAAGTATTAGCATAACACACAACACTTTATTGCATGGAACTTTTAGACTCATTTTTTTCACTTCTCAAGCTCTTATACTATCATGAAATCCCAGATTTGCAAGAAAATAATTTAATATTAAAGATAATTAAAAACTACATAAAAGAGATTCTTAAGGAGAGAATACTATTTCTTCTTGTCACATTTTCCTTTTCCTGTCATTCTTTGTCTTGTCACATTTTAGCTGTAGTGCTCTGGATTAAGATAATGTAAACTAATACAAATGTACACTAATGTATTGTATTACTCTAATGAAAAATTAATCACAGGGATATAAATTACCTTGTCCAACATTGCTCAGTGAGTTAAAAAGGAGGAGTTTTACAAATCATTTATGGGGAAGACATATTTTACTGAGTCAGATATATTTTCAGATCAGAAAACTAAGGAGACACAAGAAAGATTTGTTGTTGTGTAGAGGTGAATGACCTCCTCTTTCCCATTCAAAAATGTTTCCTGGGGCCAGGAATTTAGCTCAGTGTTTTGGATGTCTGCTTTGCAAGTGCAAGGTCCCAAGTTTGATCATCAGTAACCACATATAACATTGCTGGGTGTGGTGACTCACACCCACCAGCAATCAGTACCATATACCATAGTGCCGGGTGTGATGGCTCATGCCTGTAATCCTATCACACATGAGGCAGAGGCAGTAGAATTGTGCTGCATTTGAGATGTGCCTGGGCTACCTAATGAGTTCAGGGCCAGCCTGAACTACAAAGTATGATCTTGTCAAAAAAAAAAAAAAAAAAGAAGTATCCTACATCCAATTCTTATCATACTGCACTTCTTGAATATAAAGAGTAACATGGAGACAGGCAGAGAAATAAACCTCTTCATCACCTTACTTGTTCAGTTAAGCTGGAAAACATTTAACTGATATAATGAAACTTTTGTGTGTGTGTGTGTGTGTGTGTGTGTGTGTGTGTGTGTGTGTGTGTGTGTGTGTATGAGGAGACTGCAACTGCAGTCCTCTTACTTTCAGGGTACTGATGTGGTTAGCCAATAATTTTCCCTCATATTGTGCCTCGGGTATCTATCTTCTCTACTTATCTTTATAGATCTACCACATTGAACTGTGGAAGCTATATCATATTGAGACATTCTCTTGAAATGTTGAGTAAAGAAAAGAGACAAAGATAAATGAAAAAGAGAAATAATGAGGAAGGCATGGAACAGAAAGAAGCTAGAGAAAGACAAAGTGGAGAGAAGGACAGAAATTAATTTATGTTAATCTTTTTTTTACCTTGTGGAAATTATATGTATGAAACCTCATTTCTTTACAAATTCCATCAGAAATATTTGCCTCGTTTCTTCTAAACTAGGAGTCATGGAAATTTCTAAAAACCTTATCTGGATGTACAAACTTTTTAAAAACATGCATATTTATTAAATAATATTCCTCAGATTCACAAATGAAACAATCATATATTCTGTTCTATACATGAAAGTGATATTTCCAGCAGTATTCTCTAGAGACAGAAACCTTAATGAAGTGAGGTATTACTATAACTCAAAAGAAGACTAAGAAAGTAAAGCATTCATAGCGACATCACTTACTTTCACTAAGCTTCTCCATGTCACCCACTGAATTCATGAATGCAAACTAGTATGCCACCTGTAATGAATAAATTTGCATAGGGTGTTATTTACTTACATTCACATTGATGTGTATTCATTATATCTTTGTACATATTTTCAAAAAAGCAAAGTTATGTGCTGGGGATTTAGCTCAGTGGTTCCAGCACTTGCCTTGCAAATACCAGGGCATGGATACGATACCAGGTAACCACATACAACAATGCTGGGAGTGGTGACTCATGCCCACCAGCAATCAGAACCACTTACTACAGTACCGGGCATGGTAGCTCATGTCTGTAATCCCAGCACTTGGGAGGCAGAAGCAGGAGTACTGCTGAGTTTCAGGCTGAGCTCAGGGCCAGCTTGAACTACAAAAAAATGCATATTTATTATATGCATATTATTAATGTGCAAGACCCTGTCACAAAAATAAGTAAAGCAATAAGGAATGAAATGAAAAAAAACAAACATAAAATGTTGTCTCTTGTGTACTAGAGATCTTAAAGTTCATAGGATGATAGTATGGTAACATTTTTCTTTTAAATACATTTTAACATTGAGTATCTGTTTAAAGTCTACAGATTAGAGACTAACAATATGTTTGTTCAAATACTAATGTTTTAAAAATATCTTTCATAAATAATATCACTTCTGATGGCCCAAATATCTTTTGATTTGAGGAATAAGTACAATTTTATCAAATGTTAATGGATGAAAATTTTATTTCACAGACTACTTGTTTGTCCCATTTTTTCTCCCTTATCCAGTTTTTGTGGCTCTTCCATCTTCTCACTGATGTACTAGAAAGTGCAAAAACCATTGAACAATTTGAGGCTCCCATGAAAACTTATATATTTACTAAGTTTCTCTATATTCATAATTAATTTGTATCACAGAACTGAAGAATATCTTGTTTTAAAAGATCTTGTTAGAAGTAAATTACCTGTGAGAAATTAAGACTCAAAAATTATTTCACATATGACTTTTTGTACCAAAATGTTTCAGAATGAGAGGATACGGAAATCAATGTGATAATTAAGAAAAAAGTTAGAAATATCTACATTAATGAATTATAAAAACAAAATAGAAAGTTCCAAAATGGGATATGATAAAAAATTTAAAAGGTAAAAAGGAATGGACTGCAAAGTGCAGGTTATTATATTTCATCATTTTTGTTTTTACTTTATATTTGTGGTTAAATTAACTTATTCTCAGGTAAAATTACTTATTATAGTAAAATTATATTTTGCAAGCTTAGTGGTATAATGGTAACGACAGAATAAAAATCTATAACAAATAGTTTAAAAATTAAAATACACTATTAAATTGTTTAACCAGTTCAGAAGACCACAAAACAATATAAAGATAGAGAAATAAAATATAATAAAAACTACAAAAGGAGTCACAAAATAGCTTCACTAAAATCTTCAATATTAGTAATTACTTTAATACAAACAAATTAAATTCTCCAACTAAATATAGAATAATTTAATGGATGAAAAAAAACAAGATCAAATTGTATGTGGTTTACAAGAAACTGATTTACATCTAAGTACAAATATAGATTTAAAAATAAGATATAGTATACTGTGGTCCAGTGAATTGTAAACTAATAGGAAATAGTAGTAGCCATATATGTATCACCTGAAACAGAATTTTTAAAAAAAGATAGTAAAAAGAGAACAGAAAGGTCATTATACAATGACAAAGATATCAATTTAACAAAAGAAAATAAAAATTATAATTTTTATATTCAATATCAAAAAACTTAAATTTATAAACATTAATACATCTACAGTAATAATAGGAGACCTATCATTCCATTTTCAGCTATAGACAAATCATCCAGCATGTAAATTAGCAAGTTAAATTATATCCTAGACCTGACAAACAGAAAACATTTACAGAGCAGAGCACTCCCTGGAAAAATTGATGAGGATAGTTTCTTGTTATCAGCTCATGTAACATTATTTAGGTTGTTCATTTTGTATGACACAAACAAATCTTAAAAATTAAAACATTAAATCATATCAAGTATCTTTTCTAAACACAATGAAAGAAAGTAGAAAGCAGTAAAAAGAAAAGCCTTGTAAATGATACAAATACATTAAGATTAAACAACCAACAGATAAATGAAGTTGCACTCTTGAACAACCAACAGATAAATGAAGAAATAATTTCTCTTTTGATTGACCAAGAGTAATTTGTTTCATTTCAAAGATAGATCTTTCTCCAAATCAGATCATAGCTATAGGTCATAAAGCATGCTCCAATAAATACAAAGGAATTAAAATAGCCCAATCTGTTCTATTAGATTATAGTGAATAAAATTAGAAATCAAAACAAAAGAAACCATAGAAATTAAACAAAAAAATAGAAATAATACACTATTCAAAGATCAAAAAATTACAAAAGAAACCAGGGCAAAAATATTAAAAAATCTTATAATCAATTGACAGTACACTACAATATTAGAATATATGGAACACAATGAAAATAATTATAAGGGTGAAGTTTATGGTAATTATATTTCAAAAAACAAAATAATCCGAAATAACTTACTAATGCATTTCAAGGTTTTAGAAAAAAGGAAATAATACAAATTCAAAACTAGCAGAAGAAAATAAATTACAAAGGAAAAAATAATGAAATTGAGAATTAAATAATATAAAAATAGATTTTTTTCTTTGAAAACATAATATTATTGATAAAGCTTTAGCCAAATATTCTAAGATATAGAAGATTCACATAGAAAGTGAAAGAACAACAAAATACTGTAATCCACTGAAATCCAAGGAAATTAGAAACCATTGTGCCACTGTTGTAGCCCAGCAGTGCAGCAAGGGCCTGGCAAGCACAAAGTCTTGAATTCAGTTCCCTTTATCAATACAAAGAAAACAAAAGAAAGAAAAACTACTTTGAAGATTTATATTCTAATAACTGCAAAAATCTAAAAGAAAAGAATACATTCCCAGACACATATGACTGACCAAAATTGAATAAAGATGATATAAAAGCCCTAAGCAGACCAATACCAAGTAATCAAATTGATGTAGTAATGAAAACCCAACAAAGGAAGAACAGTGAGGACCACATGGACAA
This sequence comes from Petromus typicus, assembly GCA_004026965.1. Classification (NCBI taxonomy): domain Eukaryota; kingdom Metazoa; phylum Chordata; class Mammalia; order Rodentia; family Petromuridae; genus Petromus; species Petromus typicus. The sequence continues at coordinate 45,114 of PVIR01009119.1, read as the reverse complement.
GCTACTGAATTTTACCAGAGTGTTAGAGAACTAACACCATGCCTCTTCAAAGTACTCTTTTTCATGTATTTTAAAAAGAACGAATGGTCTGTTACTATAACCACATGGTGAGCCAATAACAATGGCAAAAAAAAAAAAAGTTAGCCCAATAACCTTTATGAACACATACATAAATATCCAAAACAAGAGACTTGAACATACAATTCAATGGCTCATCAAAATGAACACAAAAGAAAGCAGCAGGTCTTGGATGACAATATGAGGAAATATTCCTTATAGAGGAATGAAAGCATGCCATTTGAGGGAAAAGAGATGAAACTTAAGACAAAATCTAGGCAATATAAGTTAAACTGGGAAATTAAATATATAGTGTTTATTTTATTTGTGCAACTTAAAACATTAAAAAAAAATGAATGGACATGGTAGAAGGAATAAGACAGGAAGTGAAGGTAGATTTTTGGTAAGGGAAAAGAGGATTTGAGCCAGGATGGAAACAAAGGAGCAGAGTGAAGAGACTGAAAATGATCAAGATATCTTGTAAGTATATATTACTTTCTCAAAATAAACACCGCTGTTTTATATTACAAACCTACTTTAATATAAAGGGATAAAAATGTTAAAATTTGAAACAAATAAAAATGGAGAAACAACTAATCCACACCTACAGGATGTGAAGAAGCAAGTCTAAGAAAGAAGTTTATGTCAATTAATATCCAGATCAAACAGCAGAAGAAGCTGGGCATGGTGGTGCACACATGTAATAACTGCTTTATGAAGGCGGAGGCAGGAGCATTGCCATGAGTTTGAGGCTGGCTTATGCTACACAGTAGAGAGTCTAGAAGCCCACTTGGCTACAACTAGTTGATTTTTGGCAAAAGTGCGAATGTTATGCAGTGGAGAATATGCATTTTTCAAAAGTATTGTTGGGCAGGCTGGATAATCATAGGCAAAAGAATGAAACTAGGCTCCAGTCTCTCAACTAGTATATACTTTGCATGGCGCTTACAGAAACTAGTCTGCTATAAAAGCTGACTCAAAATGGGAAAAAATAATATTTAAAAATAAGACCAAAATCCAAAAAACTATTTAAGGAAAAAGTAGCATCAATGCTTACGGACACTGGGGTGGGCAAAATGTTTTGGAAAACATTCCAAATGCACAGGAAATACACAAAGCTAGACAGATGGAGACACACTTTTTGAAATTCTTATATACAGCAAAGTAATCCATGAACAGAATGAAGACACAACCTATAGAATCAGAAAAAAATATATACAAACTGAACATCTGACCGAGGCTGAACATTCGTACCACATACAAAGCACTCCAAAACTCAAAAGCAAAACAATAGTCGGATTTTCAAAATAGGTGATGGATCTAAACAAATGTTCTCACTTAAATATTTTACAAAAGAAGATCTACAAATGGTAATTGAGTGCATATGAAAAAATATATTGTTAATCATCAGGCAAATATAAAGGAAAATCATGATGAGTTTGATTTCACTTCAGTGATTATGGTTATTTTCATGAGTAAGATGATAGGTGGACAATGTTTACTAGTGTACAGTCACTTCTTACCAAAGTGGCAACTCTAAATAAGAAGTCTTACAGTATGTGTATTTCTTTTAAAGATTTATGCTAGCATCCAGAGATTTACACAATTCTTAGGAATTATTCTTGGTTTTGTGTGTGTATATGTGTGTTCAGGCATCTTAGCATTCACTGGACTCTTTTCACATGAGGTGACCATAATATAGAGAAAAGAAATGTATAACATATTCTTTCTCTCTCTTTATATATATATATATATAAAACATATATTATATATACATATATATATAACATATATTATATATACATATATATGTGGATATATATATACTGAGCCATTCAACATTTTAAAAATATTTATACCATTCTGGCAAATTAGTCTTATTTTCAAAATAAAACTAGTTTACAACAATTGTTTACACTAAGCTCTGGGATAGCATGTAGTAAATATTGAGGCTGTTTAGAAGCACATTCTTTATGTCTTCCCTCTGGCTGAATAGAGTTAGAAGAGAGAGACACTGCAGTCCTTTGAATTCTCAGGAAGTGAATTCATGCCAGAAAGTTAACCTAAACAAGGTAATGACCCTGTATATCTGTCAACTATAGGTTTAGAAACCAGTGTAGAAATGCTGGGTATTTTTGTAAGCTTCTTATTGGAAAATGAATCGGGTCATTGAAGTCACTGTTATCTATCTCTGTATTTACAACTTCGATTGGACTTCCTTAGGTTAAGGGCAAACACAGGAGCTAATCAGCTTGCAGCCTGCAGTGCAGAAAAGACCAAGGTATCTTATTCACTGTGTGTTTAGGATCCTTTATTCATCCATTATGTATAAGTCAGTGTACAATGTACTTAAACATGTATATACCTTTGTATACATACATATATATATATATATATATGTTTTGAGTTATAAGTAGATATATTTGTGTTATATGTCTTTCACACTCACCCATATACAAACATGAACACACTGACATAAACTTACACACACACACATATATATAGTATACAATATAATGTGCAATATTATATAATATAATTATATATAATATATAATTATATATAATATAATACTATATATATATGTATAATATATACAGATGCAAGGAAATTGAACAAGCCCTAGGATAATTATTTGCTAATTCTAAATTAAAATGAGTATAACATTTAGGCACATTCACTGTAATCATTTTATTATAGGAAAATAAAGAATATCTTTTCTTTTTCAAGCAGATAATGCATCACATTTCAATTAACCAAGATTGTTCTCTGTGGTGTTGGTATGCTGAATTCGGTACTTAGTGAACCATTTAATTCCTTCATTGGCAATTATCACAGAGGTAGATGAACATGTAAAAAATGCAAACTCTCTTAATTGTTGTTTTTAGCCCAATAATAATTAGCTACTCTACTACAGACATTGCAATACTGTATGGTTTAATTTTTGTTTCCAGTTTTATCACTTACCAATTTAATTTTTGGTATTGAAACTATTGTGTTTTTTTTAATTTATTTACTTAGATAAAGTAAATTAAAGTTGGTGTACTATCTGAGTTTTAAGTAAAATTGGTAAAAAAAAGATAGCATGAGGACCAGAAATATAGCTCAGTGATACAGTGCCTCTCTGGTAAGTGTGAGGCCTTGAGTTCAATCCCTAGCATGTGCGCGCACACACACACACACACACACACACACACACACACACACACAGGCATGATCTAAAATGCTTATGGTATACTACATGTACACATTAATACAAGCCCATGATTACAATAAATACAACACTTGTGTGGGCAGCTTTAGTGAAAACAATGAGTAAGGTTGGTCATAACCTACATAGCTACTCTCAGTTTAGCATAGATCTATGCTTATCAATTGGTAACAGAGTGAATATTCTTAATTAATCTTCCTTAAAGCGATATGAGTGTACTTTAGAGTCCATTCTGAGCATTATGGGTGCAGAAACATTGTTCTAAAGCAGTTCATTAAAAACATACCAACTATGTATAGAATAAATACCACAAACTCAATAACAAAATAAAACGTCAGCTAAAATAATAAGCCATAGACCTAAATAGATGATTCTTAAACAAAGATATCTCAATGATCAACAGGTATATTAATAAATGTTCTACGTGAGGAATCATTATGGAATGTTCTCAGTGAGGCCATACCTGCCTGCAAGTGCAAGGTCTTGAGTTTGATTCTCATTGTTGGAAAATGTTAAAAAAAAAAAAAAAAAGAAAGAAAGAAAAAGAAAAGAAAGAAAGAAAGAAAAAGAAAAGAAAATATCATGGGAATGTAAATTAAAACTGCAAGAAAAATCTCCCCCATAAATATGGCTATTATTAAGATGGTTTAAGAGGAAAAAGTACCAAAATTTGTTGACTAAGGGAATTCTTACACACTACCAACTAGAATGTAAGTGAATATTGCCATCATAGAAAATAGTGTAGATATGTATATGGTGGGGGTGGTAGGGTGGGTAGGGCTATGGGAAAAAATGAGAATTAAGTTGTGTCTTATACTGGTACAAATCCCCATTATGGAGTGCAATCATGATGTGTATATTTAATGTACCAATAAAGATTTAAAAAAAAAAAGAAAGAAAATAGTGTAGAGATCAGGTAAAGTTAAACTACCATATAACCCATGAATTTCACTATTGAATATACAATTGTAGTAAATCAGGGTATTAAACAGCACTCCAATGCTCACTGAAGCAGTAAAGAAATGGAAGCCACCACAGTGTTCATCAACTGATAGGTGGATTAAAAAGAATGAAGGCAGTATAGGCAATGAGGTTTCTGTCATTTGCAACAACATGAATAAATCCGGAAGCTGTTATGTTAGAAGAAAAACCATGCACATAAAGATGAGTACCAACATGATTTCACTCATTCATTAAATCTATAATATTTGCATTCATAAAAGCTGGAAATAGAGTGATGGTTACCAAAGGCCGGAGACATGAAGGAGGAAAAGTAAATGGGGACTAAGTTGACCAGTGGAACTAGGTTATAGATGCACGGAAATAAGCTGTGCTGTGTCACTGCACCATCGATTGGCCAGAGATAATAACTAATGTCCTATATATTTCAAAAATCTGAAGGAAATCATTTAGAAAATTTTGGCACAAATTTTCTGACTGCTAAATGCTTAAGGAGATAGAAATGTTTAACTGATACATTTATTAAAAACCATTTGTCACCCATTAACATCACCACTTCTAAGATTTTACAGATCAGTTAAAATGAATTAAATAAAAATGATAAAATAAAACACGCTGGTTACTTGTAAAAATAAAACCAGAGTTAAGCCATGTTATTTTATTTCCTTTTCCATGTTGTCCTTCTCATTACCTCTTTCAATTTATTTTCACTCCTTCTAAAACTGTATTTTTTTTCTGTAGCTTCTGAAGTAATTCATTAATTTATATGGGAAAATAAAATCTCACTATTTATATGAGAATGCACTAGAAAACTGTTAAACCATTCACTGCTATGATTCGAAACTATTCTTTCTCTTTTGTAGTTTCTAACTTTGCTTTTATTTTGCTTGTGGTTGAAGTATCTAATACTGACATTTAGAAATATATTGTTAATGGTATTACTATATCAATATATTGTCCATGAAGAATAATGTCTTTATTGTGTGATAATGATTCAAAAACCTCAGTATGTTGATTAGAGACCAGTAGTAGCATGCTTACTGTCTCCTAGCTTACTACATTCAATCTACATCATTACAAATCACACTCTTATTATGTGATACCCCAATTTATTTTCCTGAAACTACAGTTATTTATAACTGTAAAATTTCCAATTACTTGCTGTTAAATATGGGACCAAAAGAAAACTTACAGTGAATATAAAAGCCTCTTAAAATCTGCCACATATTTTCTTCTTTACGTTCTTCTGTTAGTGAGTATGTATTATTTCCTCATATATGTATTATAATTTGCAGTCTCATAATTTTTCCATAATATCTCCTGGATAAGTCACTCTAACTTCTCCTTTTTTCATTCTGCTATTGTTTTTCTAAAATCCTGTCAAACTTAAAATTTGAAAAGAGTTTGTCTTGTCCCATATATGATTTTAAAATGACATAATCCTTCTGGATTGCCTTCATATTAGTAATGTCATTCATCTGCTGTATTTTATCTATAGGTATATATTTTAATTTTGCAAATAGATGACCATTCTCTCATCAGACATCTTATGTGATAGTGTATATTTATTTCGTATTTTACACAAAAATAGATTTTCTTTTTATCCATTGTGCTTATCAGATACCAAAAAGGCTTTACAGCTGAAATGAACATTTGTCTGTAGTAAGCCCTCTAGCATTCCATCATTGTGAAATTCACTTTTGAGCTTTGGTGCCATTTCCATAATAAAACACTGTAGTGAAGGAGATGATCAGAAATGTTCAGAATGATAAAGCTTGGAAATTTCCCCAGACTTGCAAGCCTGCAAGCAAGTCTTCCATAGTTGCACATGGGCTGGTAGGAGACACAGCCATCTTTGCACAATAAGCAGCATTTACACTGCTCTGTAAATCCTGCAAGAACATGCAAAGAAACCCAAGTGGTGTCTGTTCACACAATAGGTTGTGTCACAGAGGAACGGTGAAGTGCATGCTGTACTAAATAATAGAACAAAGACTCACAATATCTTCTCAGCTCTAGCCTCTTGACTAAATAGAAATGATTTAAATAACTTCCTTAAATAATAAAAATGAAGCACAGAAACTAGATGATGTCTAGTACTAGGCTTTAAAATTCAGTGTTTATCTTAATAATTCATTTTTAAGAATAAAAGTGCAGTTAAACACACAGTTATAGGAATCCAGATAAGCCTGTTAACTATATTAGAAAATGTTTTTATCTTTCAACTGGGCTATTTGGATATGTTACATTGTAAATGAGGAAGTCACTAAGGACACTACTTTGAAAAATGGGAAAAGTGAATTTCTTGAAAGGAGCCTCATCTCAGTCAGTTTCATCCTTAGAATCAGGTCCTCACCTAAAATCTTAAAAGTAAGGAGAAAATCAATTAAAAATTTTCTGCAAAGGAAATCATCAACAGAACAAAAAGCCATCTAACTATATGGGAAAGAATCTTTACCAGCTGTTCCTCAGACTAAGGGCTGCTATCTAGCATATATAAAGAGCTTTAAAAAATCAGCCCAACCAAATTTAAAGACCCAATTGAAGAATGGGCATCTGAAATGAACAGACATTTTTCAGAGGAAGAAGTACAAGCAGCTAAGAAGTATATGAAGAAATGCTCAACATCATTGGTCATTCAAAAGATGTAGATGAAAACAACACTGAGACTTCATCTCACTCCACAAAGAATGACTGCTATCTCAGAATTAGCCAGCAACAATTGTTGGCAAGGCTATGGAGAAAAAGGAACACTTCTCTACTGTTGGGGAGAACATAGACTTGTACAAGTCTATGGAAATCAGTGTGGAGATTCCTTAAAAAGATAGGATTGGAGGTCCCATTTGACCTGGCTCTTGCAGTGCTAGATATACACACAAAGGAATTAAAAGATTCATTTCACAGCGACATATGTGCACCCTTGTTTATAGCAGCTCAGTTTGTGATTATTAAATCTTGGAAACAACCCAAATGTCCATCAACTGGAGACTGAATAAAAAAGATGTAGTTCCTTTATAGAATGGAGTATACTCTGCCATTAAAAATGAAAAGATGGAGTCATATATTCTCAAATGGATGTACCTTGAGGATGTTCTTATAAGTGAAATAAACAGGTCCCAGATGTGTAAATATCATATCTTTTCTCTGGTATGAGAAAATGAAGTTGTAAATGAGTTGTAGTATGTATAGTTAATATTGTGAAGTAGAAAATATTTAAAAAGAAAGAATGTAAGGGTAAATAATGAGGGGAAAATGTGGTAATAATAAAGAAAAAAGGAAACAAAGATTGTGTATATAGGGGGTAGGGGATGCAGGGTGGAGGAAAAAGGGAAAAAATGACAATCAAGTCATGTCATATTCTGGTACAAACTTTTAATGTTGAATGAATTATGTTGTGCATTCATAATGTACAAATAAAGATTATTTAAAAAACAAATTCATATCAAAGCAACATATGTGCACCCATGTTTATAGCAGCTCAGTTTGTGTTTGCTAGATCTTGGAAACAACCCCAATGTCTATCAACTGGAGACTGGATAAAGAAGAAGTGGTTCTTTTATAGAATGGAATATTATTCTGTCATTAAAAATTGTAACATTGAGTCATTCATACTGAAATGGATGTACCTTCAAGATATCCTCATAAGTGAAATAAATACATCACAGATGTGTAGATATCATACCTTTTCTCCGATATGAGAAAACGAAGATGTAAAAGAGTTGTAGTACATATAGTTAATATTGTGAAATAGAAAAGTTTTAAAAGCAAAGAGCATGTAGGGGTAAATAATGAGGGGAAAAGAACATGATAGTAATAAGAAAAAGGAAACAAAGCTTATGTACATAAGGGATGTGTGGTTGCAGGGTGAGTGGGGGAAGGAGAAAATATGAGAATCAAGTCCTGTCATGTGGTACAAACTCTCAATGTTGAATGCAATGATGATGTGTATTCATAATGTATCAATAAAGACTTGAATTTAAAAAAAGTATAAGGAGATATTTCCTTCTTCACGTAACTATTAGTAATATTTTACTTGTTTCAGTGGGACATGCCTACTGTCATTTTTGGCCAACAGTAAGAGATATGAACTGCTGTGGTTCAGGTTAAATATTAGTGAAAAAATATAAATGTATTGTGATCTATTGCTTATAGAAATACTAGAAAATTAAAATGAAGAACAGAAATAGTATACAGTAATAAAACTGAAAAGATAGGAAGGACAAATCTTAGCTTATTGAACAGATACTTGACTTTAACCAAATTAATACTGTTCTATAGCAGTTACTAGAAGTAGGGGTTTCATTTCGGCCACCATATAGATAAACAAAAACACATCAAGTAACTCTAAGCTCCATAAAATATATGCAATATTTTAATCAGACTTTTCAAGAGAAGTAGCATAACTGATGTTAAGTGACTTTTCCTTCTGGTGGTGGCATCAGATCCAAACCTTCGCAGTCCCATAATCTCAAGTTTTAATAACAGTGGTAATTTGTATGAATCTGATAGATGATACCATTTAGATATACATACAAAATCTCACTTTTTTTTCTTTCTGGTCCGTGATTACAATAAAAGGTTATTTAAGTAATGATGTTTAAAAAAGAAAAATCTAGATGAGTTATAATTATTTCATAAACAGAAGTCAGCAAGTACATTCTTGTATATAGTAGTAGTGTTCTATCTTGGACATTTGTTCCATATGGCCCCATGCAGCCAAATTTGAAGATCGTTAAGTTTCAGATATCATTATTGAAACAAGAATTATTATTATTGCAATAGGAATTATTATTTTCAGATATCATTATTGCATCAGGAATTATTCTTTATCAATGAAAACTGCTAATAATTTCAACAGTTCATTAATAACTTGAATTTTAAACATTTTAAACAAATGTTGGAAAGCAATGTATCAACAGAAGGAAATCCACTTAATGAGATATTAGAACTTGAAATAGAGTGGTATAATACAATATACTACAGATGACTTTCATTTATTTTCTTATTTCAGTTATGTTTTTGTTTTAAACAGAATTTTCACTTTCTGATTATATTGATAATTATTTAGTTACTATTCATTTATGAGGTAAAGGTACGACTGAAATAGAAGTGTGTGAACTCTAACTTACAACGTTAGACTACCAGGACTGAATATCAATAAGTAGATCACCCTACAAATACTCTTTAACTAACACTTCCTCATCCAGTAGAAATTTGTTATGGGTAACATTTATTACCCTATTTTATAGTCTTCCAGTAAATTCAGTGCTTGAGTGGAGATTCTCAATTTGTGTTTGCATATTCTATGGTACATTAACAATTCCTCTTTCTGTCAAATTATAAAAATCATTTTTTAAAACATCAGTTCAAGAATTTTATTCTTGCAGTCACTTTGTTTTGTGACATAAAAGGTGTATTCATTTATTTTTAATTATTTTGAATCTAATGGTACATTTTACATATACAATATGATGACTGACATTCATCGATGAGATCTTATACCTGTACATGACATGTCTTACTTCTTATTTTTTTCCTGATCCCCTTCCCTCCCCTCAATCCTACCTCTCCTCTCCATTTACAAAGATTTTGTTTCTGTTTTTTTCCTTTTCTTATATTCATCATTGCCTTTTAATTTTACAAAATATTTTATTTCTACTTTATCTAATTAATTTCCATTACACCTCCTTCCATGGCATCTTTATTTTGTTCACCATGTCCAACTATGATCCCCTTTCTAGACAGTATTTCAAACGTATTTGGTTAGAGTACCCATTTGGTATGTACACTGAGATCATAGAATGTATCTCTGTGTTCTGGCTTACTTCTCTTTACCCATAATATGTTATTTGTCTCACTCATATACTTTGAAATCAAAGAAAATTAACCTGTTTTCTTATATCTTGATGTATCATTCCATTTCTCTCCAAAAATCACTTTCCACTTTTGGTAAAACAGACAAATATTAGAAGTTCAACTACATTTCAAGTATATAAACTTAACAGTATGTCTGAAAACTACTGTGCCTGTTTAAGAGAACAAATCTAAATCAAAGTATTTCATTTTATTAAGGATTTCTGCCTTTCTCATATTTGATTATCCCTTTTTCTCCCCAAATCTTTCCAAATGTCATAATGGAAAGGAAAAGATAGGCAGGAGGTAGTTGAGATTCTGTGAAATTGTTTCTCCCTACCAAGTTGGAAAACATGACTGCTATTTCCAAATTTTTCCTTGGATTCTTAACAATTGTATCAGTAAATTATTTCACATTTCCTATTTTTAAATTCAAAATACATTGTTATAATAACTTTTCTGTAGTGATTTTATAAATTGAGATCTCTAACTTAATCAACATTATAAAATCATAATCCAAGTAGTTTATTTCATAAGAAATGGATGGTGTCATCATAGTTTTTATAAGATTCTTAATATCTTTCCTGATTTTGTGGAATATACTTGTACTAGTTAGCATTCCAGGGCATGCTTGCAGATACTACAATTCTGTTTCATTATCCAGCTTATTCACCAAATTGGGCAAAATACAACTCCAGGCTCTTCTCCAAAGAAAATTTGCCATGAAAGGTAAAAATATGGGACTGATTCAAAACATTGAAACACCTATGGCAGTGTAACTAATGACACAGAAAGGACTTTCAGAACTGTTTCAGAAAGGGCAAGAGCGACAGGACAAGTGTTTAGGAAGTGAAAGGGGAGTATTATGAGTTGGATTTCTCTCAGTATGTCAAAGAATAAATATTTTTATTTAAGCATGCACCTTAGTTTTGAATCTCATCTCACAGCTTTTATAACAAAGGCTGCCGGCTGGAAGTATAGTCTTTTTTTACAATTAATTGTCTTGTGAAATAGGTACATTTTATATACATATCATGATTTTTTTTGTTGTTTGTTTGTTTATTTGGGTTTATTTATTTATTTATTTATTTATTGAGACAGGGTCTTGATTTGTAGTTCAGGCTGGCCCTGAGTTCACTACATAACACATGCAAGCCTAGAATTCACAGCAATCCTCCTGCCTCTGCTTCTGCCTCCTGAGTGCTGGCATTACAGGTGTGAGCTACCATGCCCAGCACTGTGGTATGTGGTACTGATTGCTGGTGGTTGAGAGTCTCCGTGCCTGGCATTGTTTTATGTGGTTACTAGGGATTGATATTGGGACTTCGATCTTGCAAGGCAGGCACCAGAACCACTGAACTAAATCCCTGGCCCCAGGAAGTGTAGTAGTCTTCAGTAGATATGTAAATTATGAAAGAAAGAGCCTTGAGCAACAAATAACCCAACCTTACTTTTTTTCCCCCTAGGGCCCAATCTCCTGCAAGCACTCAACACAATGAAAATAAAGTGGGAAGTGAAAAAGAAAGATTCCCAGAAAACATAAAAAGGCAGAGAAGGCCAAGTGAACCTTCAGAACAGATGAAAAATAAACAGCATTATGGGAATATTTTTCTTCTTTTGGGGTCAATGGAGTGGTTATTGAAATTCCTGAAATAAAAATTATCATTTGAAAGGTATTAATATGTGTTTATTTGACCACTATGATGAAAGTGACCTCTGATTGGCTAAAACAAATTTGGAATTGTTACAAGAGTATAATTGCTCTCATCCTTGTAATTTTCTGTTTTTGTTCATCTAATTACATACTTTAAATTGATGAGATTACCCTGCAAGAATTATCTGGATCTTACCTTTAGATTTTAATATTTATAAGCATCACTTTTCCTTTACTCTGCATTCTTCTTTGTTTTTTACAGATTATGCTTGTAATATTCAGTTTAAATTCTTACAACGCTGTTTACAAATTTCTTAGTTGCCAAGGTCCATGTGGGTCAATTATCTGTTTTTCTTTTACTCTGTCTGCCACTCTTATTTTTTTGAAGTGCAGTTTTCTAGATCTGATGCCTTCATTTACATCTGAAAACCTAGAATTAATGACTGATTGGCTCAATCACCACAGGCCTACTCATCACTCTTAGTCTTTGGTTCTTTGAGAACATTCTTTCCAGAAGACAATATAATTTTAAAGGCAGGGTCAGCACCAAAATGCTTTAGATTTTAAACAGAAAACACTTAAATGGAAGCAAGTTATCTACAGAAATATGTACTAATTTTTAAGTTTACATAATAAATCTCTTCTTATTGATAAAAAAGTCAATGAATTAAAGTTGGCATTTTACTGTGATCCATGACAGTTTTCTTAGAGAGATCATCATTTTCTTCTCCTCCTTGGCTTTGCCTCATTGTAATGAGTTGTTAAATATAGTCAGACTATTGGAAAATTTAATCTACAAAAATATTTTGAGAACAAAGTTTATTTCAAGGTATTTCGTTTGGGAAACTAAAATCACTTTAAATAATAAGGTAAACAATTACTTCCATGTTTCATTTTATTTTAGCATTCCTATGTGACTTTCCAATGAGATTCAGGTATAGATGTCTCATTTATAACTGAAAAACAAAACAAAACAAAAAAATCCAAAAGTCAGTTGAGGAGTCAGAATATTTGGTCAAGAAGGGTTTCTGTGGCCCATGTTAGCATAATTTTGATGCAAAATTTGGGATTGAAGTAGATTAATTTTTCAAGTCCTATTGAATCCTTCAGAGATAAATGACCTGATCTGTTTTCTGTTATGAAAACTAAGAAACGACAATAAACGACACACAACTAGTGACATCTAGTCAAAGTGTGTGACTTGTTGTATTTTCCTCCTTTTCTGTTTAGCTTTACTAGGCAAGGATATCAAATTTATACAGGAGACTACCCTAGGATGGTGCTTAGCAGTCCTCATGTGGAGTTTTCCCAGTTTCCAAAGAGTTCTGAGATGTCAAATTAGTAATCTGCTTGCAGGGTTTCTTGCACTAATATTTCATGGCCCATCCATGGATTTTTCTATGCTTTGGATTATATCTTCTCAATTTAATATCATAGTCCCTCTGAGATTTATTAGCTTCCCTAAAAACAGAAACCGTCCCTGTTGTTGTATAAATGCATGTTAATTTATTCACAATTATTTATGCCTCCTGAGGTATTTAAATTTTCATGAAAAATTCCTTGGAGAGGGATAGGCATTGAAAACCATGTAAAAATGCATCTGATTTTTACAAAGAATGTCATAATATATTTTAGAAAAATTACTTTGTTTATGCTGGAAAGTATTGAGAATTTTAAAGTGACAATAGCAAAAACCACAAGGGTTGGAAACAAGACAGTGTGGGGTGAATATTTTCTGTGTACAAAACAAAAGCCTCACTACCAGGAAGGCAAACAAGAGATTTACCTGATAAACACAAAACTAACTTTCTGAGCCAGCGGTGTCATGGAAAAAAGGAAATTTGGTTAACAAGTGGGAATCAGAATATGAAAGATCAAGAATGCCATGGAGTTCTTTCCTGTTTTGCCCGGAAAAAGGTAGTTGTTTTAAGTTGTTTGAGGAGAGGATACCAAGCTGAAGGTTAACTGTACTAGCAATGGAGCACAAACTGTCCTGAATGTTATTTAAAAAGTATTCATAAATTATAGGACACACATGCTAGTATTAATTTCCATGCTTTATTTAGATTCCTTTGTTTTTAACCTAACACTTATTTTCTCTTCTATATGCTGTTACATTTAGTTTTGTCTACCTAGGCTTTTCTTGATTGTGATTTTTAATAGTAATTTTCTTTTTTGTGATATATTTGTAGAGTGATTAGTGTTCTATGAAGTGTCTATGTAGTGACATTCTCCAAGAAAATTTTCAGTTTTTTATGTTACACTGAGAAACTGTGTTTATTTTTTAGCTTTAAATAATCTTTATTTTGTAAAAGTTAATATGTGCTCTACGGGAAACAAAAGCAAAAGAAGCAAAGAAAAAATTATTCAGAGTCATTAGTAACTTCATTGGATGTGTTCTTGGTCACATGTGTACAAATGTGACATGCTATTTTACGTGGCTCAGTTTGGACAGTACGAACCCTATAGCTACAAGGATGAGTACTTTTGATAACCAAGAATACACCACATCAACTAAGTCTGTTAGAATATAATTGCACTCTTGCTTTTCTTGGGAAGAAAAATTTCACTGAAGACAAAAATGACAAGAGACTTCTAGATAGAAGATACAAGTACAGTAGTTCATTTCCTTAATGCTCACCTTGAAATGAGAGGTAAAGCAACAGGCTATGCCAGGCATGTGTTTGAGAGCTAGTAGGTCCCTAGTTAAGATATTGGCAAGAAGGTATGTTCCTACTGAAGTATTAATGTATTCCTACAGCATAGCTGGGAGACAGATGCATATGGATTTTCTTACTCAGAAAGACAACTTTTTTTCTTATTATGAGACAGATTTTGCTCACCTACTACATTTTCCAGGCTGAGATAGATGCCAAGATCTTCCAGCCTCATCTCCCCAAAGTGCAGGAATTAGGCAACAACTCTCATAGTAAATTGTATTAAAAGTCATAAGGATTAGCAATCACTGTGTTGTACTCATGCATGATCTTATTTCATTAATCTGAGGCATGCCCTGAGAATAGATATTGGAGCTGGGTTGGTGTTTAAAAAATGTCCCTTCACGATTCCAAATCATAAACAAGTTTGAACACGGCCAGACTGCAGCAGATAACATGACCCGCTCAGTTTCTCAGTTGCACTCGTGGTAAGATACCTCGAGTTCATTTCAAATTAAAAGAGGTTGTTTTGTCACTTTATTAACTGCAGTTTAGTTCAATTATGTGCTGATATGCAAGACATCTTAAATGCTTTAAAATTTTTTCCTGTATTTAAAAAAAAATCTAGGAAAAATGCAAAACCACTACTCTCAGAGACTATGTGTCATAGAAAAAAGATAAAAGAAGTATCCTTGCAATTAAGAATATTTAAAAATGTCTGTGTAAAATTGAAGAATTTAACTTAATCATAGTTGGCTGAATGATGCTCAGAAATCCTGTGACTTACTATACACATCCAAATTGTTATACACAATTTAATTGCAATTATTAGTACATTACAGTAACACCTAAGGATATAGAAATTTAATATTTCTACCAGAAAGTTTTCTTTCTGTTCTTAATATATATCAGTATTCATATTAGCAAGCAGCATCCTACTGACTAACTACAGTCTTAGTAATAGATTAATTCAGTTCCATGCTCTTATGAAATACATATTAATGGAATCTGAAATATGTGTCTTCACGCAAGTAGAAAATGATTATCCAAACATCGGTCCTGGGGAGATAGTGGCTGTGAAGAAAAATTCAATTATCTATTGTTTTTAGGGATAATATATAAAAATTATTTTCTAAGATCAATACAGTTATTTAAGGCACTAGTGAAAAACTACTCTAGGAGAACAAAATTTAAATTTCAACACATCACTTTTACCATTTTCAGTCTGAAAACAATCTGAAATTTTAAGAATGGAGGTTTTGTATATCTATATAAATAAAAATATATAAAATACTCCTTTTGGTCCAAGACAACTGATACCACACACACACACACACACACACACACACACACGTGCACGCACTCGAATGCAGAATAAGAGAGTGAGAGCTTTATAAAAGTATATTTTAGGAAGAAAAGAAATGATAATCAGTGTACTACCCAGAAATGAATTACATTGAAAAATTAGACAATAAAAATAAAGTTTTACTGTAAATGTGTTAGAAGATAGTTTTTCAAAAAAAGTTATTAGAATACAGAAAAGACAAAAAATAGATTGAGAAGCTACCTTAAAAAGTAAGAAAATAACATACAAATGAACATAAAAATGTTGAAAAAATTGGAAGGTAATAATGAATAAAAATGAAGATAATAGAAATATATATATGCTTTAGTAAAAAAATCTGATCTTCAAAAGCACACAAATTTAAAAAACAAAAATTTATATCTCATAATAAATTAGAAGTTAGATATAAAAATAGATATATAGAAAATTTGCATTTGTAAATTTTATACTTTAACTTGTATTTTAATTTTTGCAATAAAATGGTGAAGAATTCCTAAAGAATATGTACAGAATCAATTTTTAAACTATATTTTTATGTAAGTAACCTACTTACACTTATAATTGGGAGACAGGAAATCTATTTTTAATTTTGGAATCACTGTTAAAATTTTAGCATATTTACCTCTCTTGTCTGAGACTTACATATTTTTTAAAATGTATATTTAATAATTAGGTATGATAATGCTTGATCCCAGGAATCTTAGGCCATCATGGGGCAAAAGTATATGACACAAATGCATGCACACACATGGCTTTAGTATAATTTCATAGCCAATGCTTTAAAATTTTATTTGTACTCTAAATCATAACGTAAAAATTTGTCTTTTTAATAGATCCACTTATGTTTTATTAATATGCTGTAATAATAAAAATAAGGAACAAAAATAGACCAATAGACTGATGGAATAAGTATAGCAAGGTGTAAATAAACTCTATTGTATAGTCAAATTGAATTTATGTTTTTCTTTTCCCTTTGCTTTATTTTCCTCTTCACCCTCTCTAGTTCCTCTTCCCATTTGAACATTTTCTTTTTTCACAATATCTATTATACATTTTGTTCCTTATTTACTCTTTAGTTTCTCATACCACAGAAACCGTATGATATTTCAAATTGTGTTTGTCTTATTTCACTTAAATTATAGTCTCCATGTGCATGTCTATCATCTATCTATCTATCTATCCATCTATCTATCAATCATCTATCTATCTATTTATCCATATCTCAATTTCTTCTTTATCATGCACTGATTGATTGATTGATGGGTATTTGGGCAGTTTCTAAGATTTAACTATTAAAAACTATACTGTTAAATGGGGTGGGGACAGTGGAAATCAAAGAAAGGAAAGAAAATATTTTAAAAAGGAGATAAAGCTTATATATAGCGGTGGAGAGGCTGAAATGACTAAAAGGGAATTGAAAAAGTAAGAATCAAGAAATATCATGTATAGGCACAAATTCTCAATGATGAATGTGATAATGTATACTTAAAATATATTAATAAATTCAGAAGAACCCAATAATAAATGTTTTAAAAACTGTACTGGTATATATATAAGTATACACATATTACTGTGGTATGATGCTTTTAATTCCATTGGGAAGATTAATAAAAGGGTGACTAGCTGGGTCAAATCAAACTCTAACTTTTGTCTTTTGAGGAATCTCTATTGATATCCACAGTAGTTGTATCAGTCTACTTTCCCATCAACAGTAAAGGATTCTTTTCTTTGCAAAGCCCTGCCAGCATTTATAATTGGTTGATAACAACAGTTCTCTCTGGAGCGAGAGGGAATTACACTGTTACTTTAATTTATATCTTTCAGATGACTCATAATACTGATTTTTTTCATATATTTATCTACTATTGTACTTCCTA
>PVIR01009119.1:0-25000 GCA_004026965.1 Petromus typicus | reverse complement strand
AAAATATGTAATTACTTCCTTCAATTAAATTATGAAGATACAAAGGATAGAAACATAAACATTGACCGTTACAATACAATTCAAGAACAAATGAAAAAGACCACCAAACTCTCGTAAATATTCATATATTTTCTAATATTGGAGAAATATAGAAATTTTAAGAGAACTAAGAAGTATTCTTTTCAAAGAATTTTTAAAAAATTTAAATTAACAGTAGCATAGTTTTAGTAATAGAAATATAAAAATAAAATAATGACACAAATATGGACCGGTAAGATTTTATGAGAAGCAATTTCACCATAACTATTAATCATCTTTTTGCCCAGGAAATCACATTGTTATTCATGCAAAAATAACATTCTTGAATTTATATGAAAATTTTTATTTACATTTTTGCTATACCACTTCTTTGGTAGTAAAGTATTGAAATTTTCATGAACATATAATAAGAAAAGTTTAGATAAATTTCTGGGTATATGTACTGAGATTTAATATGAAACCAATGAATTTAGTGAAACACTGCGATTTTACATATATAATAGTTAAGACTTGTATTTTATAATCAAAGTATACATGCATGTGATTTCAAGATTAGAGAACAGTACTTTATACTATACTCACTTGTTGACAGATAATAGAAATTCAAGAATCCCCCAAATCTCCTTCAAGTTGAAAACTTTACTAAAAGTCCCAAAAGAAATCATTCAAAGCCTTTATATTCATTGTTGTGATTTGTTACAGAAAAGTAGTCAGATTTAAATTGTCCAAGCGAAGAGATACATGAAGCACATTCCAGGAAGTTGCTGACACAGAAATCCTCTTGTGCTAGTGACATGGAGAGTGCCAACCTTCCTAGGAGTGCTGCCTGAAAGTCGTTGAACATTGCGAACTAAAAACTCAATCTAATCCTACTGTGTACATATTGTACTGATATATGACAATATAGACTCTGTTAGTGATCAAAATGGCCACCAGAGGCTGCATAAAACTCTTTCAGAAGCACACAGAGGTCACGGTGTTGCTGTGGGGCAAACAGCCCCCACCTTAAATAGTACGTTGGGGGTCCAGGGAATGAAAGAAGTTGTGAAGTGAACAAACTCGGGCCCTTGTGCTTGAAAAGTAGGTGTGATATCACTGAGCTAAATCCTGGAGCCTGTCCTTTTTGCTGCTAACCTGGAAGATGTAGAGGTTCATATGCAGGAGCTCAGGACAATGGCCCGATCTCAGTTTGGGCAAGACTAAAGTTTATTCATGCATGATTCCAAGATGTGCATGTGTGTATGCTGGTGTGAATGGATGTGTTTGTGTGCATGTGGACCTTGATGAAGGCATTGTGGACTGATGTATTTAAAGAAATTTTGCTTTTATTTTTGTCATTCTAAAATAATTTGAAATAATATACGTAAATTGATAATTACTTACGAAAATGTGATGAGATTTTGATGGTAGAGAGCATTTATACCTTTATTCTTTCAGTGTGCATTTTTCTCTACAAACATGTAATATATTTTAATGGACATGTAAAGAAATTGTTATCATTCAAAAAACAGTTTCTTGTACCAACCCATGCTTGAGAAACCAAGCCAAGACTGGCAATTTTCATGGATTTCAAAACATAATATTTGTCTCTCACAGGGAAATATAATGATTGCTATGTCAACTGTTTTACTTAATTAATCAATAAATGAATGAACTTAGAAAGTTATAGTTCTTATTAAAAAATCATTACACAAACAGTGATTTCTCAGTCTACCAGGAAAAAAAGAATATTGAAAAAAAATTAATATAAGCTGGAATTTGTCAATGTCCTCTATAAAAATGAAACTATATCCTCTGAGGTTATGTTTTCTACCAGAATTGAGTGTACAACTTATTATGAGTGTTTGTAGTATCTGATTTCTAATAAAGTAGTGAATAATCAAACAATTATTATGGGTAGGCTTGTAAATAATAAAATGATTAAAAAATCTGACAATGTCTCTTGAAAACACTCCCAAAGATTTAATTATTTTCTACTTACTTTAATTTAGAAATGTTTATAACAGAATTAGTTATAATTAATTCCATAAAACATTGTAAAGCTAAGAATCTTCATTTCCACATAATCATACTACGGTATAAAATGAAAATTTACCTTTACTATTCTTTGAAGTTTTTATCTTGGAATCAAAATGTGTTTTGTAGTACTGGAAAAAATAGGTTTTATGGATTCTGTTAGTTAAATTTGGTTAAGCTTGCAGCAAGTATTCTGTGAATGTGTTGCCAATATAGCATTACCAATGACCAGTAACTCATAAAGTTTTGAGAAAAAGCATTAAAATTGGATAAATGTGGATTCCATGGAAGAAATTACATGCTCAAAAGTTTTTTTTTCATTATTTAGAGAATAAATTAATTTTATATTATGATGAAATTAGATCTTTATGTTCTTTTTGCATTAATAATATTTGTATTTGTAATTCTGGTAAAAAGTAAAAGTAAAATATAAGAAAGCATTCTTTACAGAACCTAATCTATATTTCAGTCAGGAATAGTAATTTTTACTTACTTAGTGTTGAACACTTTTTAAAAAATTTGTTCATCTTGTAATTATCCTGTAATTATTTATTTAGCAAAATATAGAGAAATTATTTTTAGATGTTATTTTAAAAATTAGGAAGTGTCTATATTTGTGAAGTTAATTTCTTATTATCTTTTCCCTTAACATTTTTAACCTTATAACATCAGATAATACAACTGAACAAAATTTCTAATAACTGCTTAAAGAAAGCTTCAAACAATTAAGCATTCTTGTGACTTTCTTGTTGTTGGAAATGTCGTAGGGTGCCAGTTTACCTCAAAAAGTTTTTGTCCAGTCCAACCCCAGTTTTATAAGCCTACATATTATTAATTGCTTGAGTTAGTTTAAGAAAAACTCAGTGGTTTTTCCTTTAGCTAACTGTACTCAATATTTAGACTTTGTTCACTTCCTGTCTGATCAGAGGAAAACAGTAGGAAGCATGATAAGTATCTCTGTAAGAACCTAAATCCTGTGCAATAAAAACTATATAATAAAATTAGTAAGTAGATCTACTAGGTTTGATGAAAATTAAATGAGATTGAAAGACTAAATTAAACTTGTGTGGATATTCAAAATTGGGGCTTGCCTGAACCACGCTGAAGAAAGAAAATTGTCTTGGATTGTATAAAGGTTTGAGATGTACTTAATCTACACTAGTAATAGACCTTCCACTATTTGTATGTTTATTAGTATAACATGAATGGGAGAAAGAAAAGAGAGAGAGAGATAAGGAGAGAGAGAGAGAGAGGGAGGAGAGAGAGCGTCAGCCTGTATAGGCCAGAGGTTGCATTCAGTTACAAAGTTTAAATCATAAATTCATTGTATTATTTGTCTTAGTCTATTTAAGTGGTTTTAGCAAAACAATAAAGTAATAATAATTTAAGCAACAAAATATATTTCTCACAGTTCTAAAGTCTGGGAAGTCCTAAATCAAGTTACCTGCTCATTCAGTATTTGCTGAGGTTTGCATCTGCAAAGACTGTGACATATTGCATTGTCTTCATATTGCATTGTCTTGAAAGGACCAAGGAATGGTTGTGGAACCAGTTTTATAAGACTAAGTCCCTCAGAGGGACGTGATCTCTATGTACTACAAACAAGACTAATAAAAAGTCTTACTCAGGTCTTACTTAGACTCATGACGTAGTCATCTCAAAAAGGCCTTCTCTCTTAATATCCTTAGGTAGGAGGCTAGGATTTCAACGTAAGAATGCGAAGCAAAAATTTTTAATCTATAACATTTATGTTATAAACAAAATGTGGAAAGGCATATGATCCAAATAACATTCGGCAATCCAGTAACATTGTCTAAGTGGTAATAATTTATATACAGAGACAGATAAAGTGATCTAATTTATATAATTAATCAGAATGGATATTTATGCTGTCTAATTGGGAAAAAAATTCTAAGTCCAAATCATTGTCAATAAAAGCAATAAAATACTATTATAAATCCACTACAATGACTAACTTAGTTCCTTAAAAAAGTAGTGCCAAATCAAAGATCGATAAAGACATAAAGAAACATATTCTCAACCATTGTGAAAAGAGGCACAGAATATTACACTCATTTTGTAGATAGCTTAGGAATTTTCGACCAGACTTAACAGTTTTCCATATGATTTTGCAATCAGATTGTGAGTACTCATCCAAGTGACTTGACAATTATGTCCACATAAAACTTTCATATGAATATTTATAATATTTTAAACCATAATTGCTAAAAATAAAAATGGGAGACAACCAAAGTACAATTCAGAGCCAAAAAATAAACTGGCATATTTGAACAGTGAAATTCTTTCAGCAATAAAACAAAATGAACTATTAAGCCATGAAAATAGATTGATTTAACTTAAATGTGTAGTGCTAAGTAAAAAAACAAAGTCAGATACAGTTATGTATTTGTAATTTCAATTACATGATTTTCTGGACAAGAAAATCTCTAGACAGAATCAAAATATTAGAGTGACTATCAGGGAATGACTTTCGATGGAAATTTTCATTATTCTTATTTATCTGAAGATTTATTTTCTAAACTTCACAATTAAATTTCCCATAAAATTAAGCAAGAACAATAAATGTTTTTTCTTTCAATAATTGACAAAGGGGTAAACATTAGGACTCATATTGGATGAGTATTATTACTATCTTTTTATGCTATGCACAATCATTCAATAACAAGGTCTTATCAAGGCAAGGAAAATGCTTACTAAGCTTGATACCGAAGCAGGTCTCAGGAGTACCAAAGAAAATGAGCTTCAAAACCTTCGAATGCAGGCAAAAAAGTGAATTGAATTTGGTTTTAAATATCTATGATATTGGTTAAAATAATACTTTCAAGTAAAATATGCTGCACATAGGGAAATAATGGTAAGTGGAACAACTGATCTTTGAAATACAAAGTTTTTTCACGATAACATGTAGCTTGAATGAAGTTCAGGGAGGGTGAAGAGAAGATTTTTAAATATCTCAGTAGGGCGGTCCCTATTAGGAAGATCAGCGATTACTTAGCAAGCATAGGCTTGGTTATAGAAGGGTTTAAGGGACAATTTATTGTTATTTTACCTGCTATTAATAAAAAATCAGAGAAACAAATTAAATCCCTTTATTAAATAATAGACTACGTTTTATGAGAACTATTCAATTACATAAAAAAGTGAAGTAAACTTTACTTTCACTCGCTATTTTAATAGACTTTTGCCTGCACGGACTTAATTCCACCTTTAGCCTTCTGTCGGCGGCAGTCTTAAAAAGGAGCTCATGAAGACCTCACTCACAGCTCACACCTTGACAGTACCTGGTCATTTTCCGCCTTGTCACACACTTGTTTCCTCCACACAGAGCCAGCATTCCTTGTGGTCTCTGCTGGCTGCTTCTGACCCTGAACGCGAGGGCGTGCCAGAGGATCTGCGCATGCGCGCCTCCCCAGCCCGAGGCTGCACCGGAAGAGAAGGTCTTAGAGCCTGAGCCCTCAAAATGTTTCTGCTCTCCCTGACGGTACGCACGCAGAGGACACGTAGCAATGCCCCTGGGAAGGTCAGTAACAACCAAGAGGTCGCTGGACTGTGACCCTCCTCATGAAGAAACCTTTCCCCAGTAGAGGCGCTCAGTGAGTAGCGGCAGCGGCCCCGCCCCCACCCGTCAGGGGATCTGGAAGAGGATTTGGGGACACACAGAAAAGGGTCCACACGGGTCTTGTCTGGATCCAGCTGTCAGAAGATGTTGTCACACACTGCAGACACTTCTAGGCATACTTTAGTTGCCTTTTCCTGCTGTCACTTCCTGATGGTGAGGAGCCACTCAGAAAATTTGGAGGCAGGCTCAGAAAATTTGACTTAGCCTCAGGAAAGGTGAAAGAAAGTGCCATGGTGCCTCTCCCGAATCCCAGTTTGGTGGACAAATTCACACTTCGGCTCCCGAAGGTGCAGGATACCCAAGATGCATTAGGAACCGAGACCGGAGAGCTGAATCCCAAAGGAATAAGAGGTAGGAACTGCTGGGTTGTGATCAGAAGTAAAGGTTTCCCTCCTCTCGGCCCCGCAGCAGTCCTGCAAAAGCCTGGTGTTCGCTAAGTCTGTCTGTCCTTTTCTACCAGAACCCTGACATCTCCATGGAATACCTCTTTCTGAGAAGAAAGACCTACTAGAACTTTTAAACTATAGAGAAAAGGATGCCTCTGGCTGAGCAGGCCAGTGAGGAAGATTGTAGGGGCATGGGGTGCTCCTTAAGGTGTGAAATGGGCTTTTCAAGAGGTCCTAGTTTGCGCTTGTGGGTGTGTGTGATATGGTTTCTGAGGCTGCCCAGTATTGGTCTGGAACTTCATTTTGGTTTAATGTACTTATTAATATTTTATATTTCCTTTTGTCATTATTAGTTCCTTAGTCTCTGTTTTATTTAGCAGCCCATGTTGTGATAATTTCCCTGATGAAGATAAATATATATTTAACTGTAACAGTACTCCTCTTAGAAATTCATCTGTGTCAGGCTCTTTTGGATCTAAAGAAAGGACTCCCTCTTGCCCACTCTGTGTGCCCTTAGGTGACGTGAGTCTTAATAGAAGTGTCAGGGTAACTTATTTAAGGAGTGAAATGGTCTCATAGGGATGAATTCCAGAGAACCTTACTCCATTTCTGTGTCTTAAAGAACTCCAAGACTTTCTGAGGGAGATGCATAGAAGGCAACGGTTACACAGATGAGTTTCTGTGGTCGCACTAATATCACTGTAGTCATCATCAATAAGATCACATTTAAAAAGGAATCAGTACATATATAAGAACACTAGTGAAAAGTTATGAAGCAGTTCATCAACACAGGCTGATTAGGATAAGGATCCAAAAGTTAATAATTTATTATAATTGGTAATGAATGACTACTAACCTAAAACCACAACAGTAAGATCTTATTTACAAACGCCAAAATTGTTGTTAATGAAATTTTCACTACTGTTTCTTGAGAAGATATAATTAAAATAAAATAGCCTTTCAACCTAAAAATATTCTGCATAGGTTGTAGAGAAGAAAAAAAGAAAAAAAGAAAAAAACACTCAAGGAACAACATGCCAGAGTGTTGTAAGTATCACAGGAAGAAGTGCAAACAACTCCGAACATCTTTATGATAGGAAGTGTAGCTTCAGAGTAAAGCTTGTTCTCTTGATTGCATTAAGATAGAGGATTAGAGCATGGGTGCTCTGTTGAATGGATTAACGCACAGTAGTTCATGCCTGAAAGTGTTGAGAGGAAGATGTCCAGTTGGGGTTAGGCCATGGTGTGCCTTAGGAGAGTATGTCATTGGCTGGCGCTCTTCACCTGTGTTGTGCTTTCTGGCTGCCATGAACTGAGCAGGTCCACTCTACCATACAGTTGTGTCGAAATGTTCGTGTCTTGGGGCCAACTGAATATGGATTGATGCCCCTGAAGTAATGAGTTAAATTAAACGGCATTTTCTGTAAGTTGTGTCAGTTATTTTGTACCAATGGCCAGAAAACTGATTGAGATTTTTTTAAAAAATGGGTTATTGCTATGGCTTTACTTAGTGAGGTAGTTTGAAAGGTTTAGAACCAGTTTGTAGAAGTTTGGACAGAATTGCAGATGCACGCTAGAGAAGTACTAGTATGCAGTAAGGCTGAGGTGTGTGAGTAATTCTAGTTGGGGCCCAGAAGACCAGAATGCTGACAGTAACAGTCATGCTGGTGAGGCTTTATTTGGAAATATGGATTCTAGTGGGAATTGGATTCCAGGCCATGTATGTTGTACGCTGGCCAAAAAGAAAAACTTTCTACATTTGTCCAGGTCCTGAGACTTTGTGGAAGGCTGAATTTAAGGATGGTTGACTAATTAACCTGGTAGAAGAAATTTTAAATTAGCCTTAATACAGCCAGTGGCATAGATACTGTTGACTGCATTTAGCCCAATGTAGTATTAGAAATGGAAGCAAAGAGCAGAGAAGTCTTCTGTTATTTTTAAGACAGAGGATTAAAACTCTCATTTTTAATTTACATTTGTCATCGTATGCCTCAGACTTTAGCTGTGGAGGCCATGAAAGAAATTGTAAAGCAAACATAGACACATGTTTATAATAACAATTTAGAATAAAGTATGAAAATATTTCATAAAAACATACAGCATAAAATCTATAAAAAGAATGGACATCCCTATACAAAAGCAAAATTTATAAATATGTAATATTTAATCTATGAAGAAATATGATTAAAAACTCTTCAATAGAAGAAAAGAGCTCAAGAAGGCAGAAAGTACTAGTTGCTGCCACATTGATTTCTTTAATTCTACTCAGCCAAAAGCAAGGGTATATTTACAGTTTTCCTAGGTAATCAGAATTTTTAAATTAGATTCTTTTTTTCATTGAGGTATTATTTCTAATATTCTTACCTAAATATCAAAGCACTGGTGCTAATGGAAAACTTACTGTTGAAATGCTTCCTGTAATTGCCTCTGGAAAGTATGCTCAGTCTTTCAAATGCCAGCCAATCACCATAATATGTTAAAGGTATGTACTTAAAATTCATTCAAATAATAACTAAGCCTGTAGGATAGAGGGAAGGCTTGATAAACTAGTACTAATTGCTTTGTGCTTATGTTTTAAAATAAATTAAACACAATTTAAAAGTAGTTATAATAATATAGAAAACTTAGAGACTCATTGCTTTATGCTTATGTTTTAAAACAAATTAAACACAATTTAAAAGTAGTTATAATAATATAGAAAACTACTATTTTTATTTATTTAAATTAATAAAATTGAAAAATAAACATTCTTGGATTGTATATTTCAGAATCCATGGAGAAAACATTGGTAAATGTCTTAGAAGCCATTGCTTTGTTTAAAATAATTCAGATTGAAGCTTTACAGAGGCAAGATATTTTGTCTTTCACTAATCATTTTCAGAGTAGCACAGCTAGCAAGTGGAAGATAGGTAGACATTATTAGAAGAAAATCAGTACCAGTTAAATTTAACAGAGTTTACCTAAGAAAGAAAAGGATTCTAGAATGAGCCAACATATTAGACACAAGGTGTTTAAGAATTCTAGTTACAAAAATATGCTGTTTTTATAACCAGAAGGACAGAAAATGACCTCCAGATTTTACCTGTTGTGTGTACTTTTACCTTTGCTTCATTTAGAGCTATTTGGCAGTAATGAACTTGAACACTGCCCAGAAGTCAATTATTGGGTGGGACGAGGCTTAGTTGCCTAATTGCAGGGTTAGAGACTTGGATTTTTTTATTTGTTTGTTTGTTTTTGTACCAGGGGATCAGACTCAAGATCTTGGGCTTACAAAGCTGGTGCCAGAGCCACTGAGCTGCATCTGTGGCCTTTATATTCTTGGTTCAGAACACAGCTGACTTATATATCAAGCTGGATTGCAGTTCATTCTCTACAGAAGCTGCTTTGGGCCAAATGTTATCATTGTAGAACAGAAGTTAATTTGTGCTAAATTTAGTTCACCTTAACAAAATATAGGACGGCAACACAAAAGAGATCAAAGACAGTTAATGCAGAGCTTGCTGGGGTAAGGGGGGAAATCACTTTTATACTCAAAGGCAGGCAAAATAATGGGAAAGTTATGTGGTGCCTAAGTGGAAAGACTTCCGATATTCTCAGATTGGAACTACTGGTTTGAGAGGCTGGAGAATATTCTGGTGATATGTTTTGGGGAACATATTTAGCCTTTTTTTGGTGGATCTGAAGTTGGAAGCAGTATTAACAGTAATAAAAGCTGCCAAGTATTGATCGTGTTCTGGATAAGTGAGGCTCCTTGCTCCATAGTTTGTGGTTTGACTGTGTGTGGAGCTGGCTGCAGGAGTTGTTCCATAGCCGTTGGTTGTGTGTCAGATATGTGATTTCATACATGGTCTTACACCAGATAGGATCTGAAGAGATACTCCATAAAAAGGAGGTGGAAATCATTTTTTCCTTCATGGAAACTCATTCAAAAATTTTTAATAGTTTTTGAGATGCAATAAGATTGTAAAATGGGCTGATCTTACAGTTCACCTATGAAATGAGTAAGTTGAGCCTACTCAGAAATTTAGAGAGTCACAAATTCTGCAAATTCCACCTCCTAAAAAATACGTAATGCCTTTAGGCTAAGACATAATGCTTCTCACCCTATTAATGTACATATTTCCTTCTGAGTATGTACTTCTTTGATTTCACCTGATGAATCTATTTATGCTTATCACTAATGCATTCTGTGAGATTTCTTATTTATTTATTTATTTACTTATTTATTTATTTATCTATTTATTTATTTTTGTAGTACCAGCATTGAACTCAGGACCTTATGTTTGACAGGCAAGCATTGTGCCACTAAACTACATCCCCAGCTCTCTGTGAGATTTCACTATGACACATGTCAGCCAGTCTGTAAACCTTTTCCATGGATGAAACTGAGTTGTGGTCTCCATCTGTATTTTTTCTATCCTACTTCCATATTTTTTCTATACTCTTCCTTTGGGATACTTTACCTCTTTGCTTAAAAGCATCTTAAAAGCATGAAATTACTTGGTCATTGAGTTTGCTTATCTTCTGAGTTTTCTGTACAAATGACCATTAAAGTTGAACTCTTTCCAGTAATATGGAAAGTAGTACAGAAGAGTTGTGGGAGATATATTTTAATCCAAGGTATTTTGCCCTCCTTCCTGCTATCCTTTTGACATTTCTTTCACTGAAGCAGAGTATTTAAAAATAATTAATTGAATACATAAAGCAAGCTGAGTTGGTCATTGTGGCTCTTTTTCTGACTTTAAACTTTTCTTCCAGGTCAATCCCAGGCTTAGAAATTAGAAGATTAGGTGTGCAAATAGATGATATATCAGGATTTTATTTCTGGGAGTTATCTTTATTTAATCTATAGGAGAAGTTTGAAATTACAGGTAATGGTTTTATTTTCAAAATACTTTAATGAATACAATAAAAATGTTATGGTTGTAGAAAGCCAAGAGGAAAAACCAAAGGGCAGATGCATTTATTTATTGAAGAAGAATATTTTTTATTTATTGAGGGAGAACTATTATTTGGTGTGTTTCTTTCTTAGGGAAACTAGAAGGTTTAGGGCTCAACGTGTTCTTTTTTTTTTCAACAAGACAGATATATTTGCATAACTACAAAACATAGGATTTATTAGCACTTCTTTAAAAACAGAATTAATGAGGAAAAGTATATTTAGGCCATGAGTCCTGTGGCTAACTGAAGGTTAAATTTGTCCCTACAATGTCCTTGGTACCAATGCAACTGATTGTTATATTTGATATATCCACTGATAGGGCTTTGTTTTTTTTTTTTTCCTAACGTAAGAGTTATAAACAATGAATAGCCCACATGTCAAATTCTTTTGTGACCTCTAGTTAGGCCTTCAAACTAAGAATAAATTTGACTGATTGCATTGTGTGAGGATTTTGAAGAAAAGTAGTATTATGTATAGGATGATACTTGGGTTAAAAAGTCTGAATCAATTCCTATTTAATCATTCACCTAAGATTTGCTTTTAGTCAACTGATTGTGTATTGAGTCCAGTTTACTTTTTAAAGCAGAGCTAATATATTACCTATGTTAAATTTCTCTTATTTTCAAGCATAGTAATTCCTTGAGGAATTACTTTCCTGGTTTTCTGATGCTATTTTATTATTAGTTACATACTCATGCTTAATGTTTCTCTTACTCTAGTTATCTGTATCGCAGTGCAGTTCCCTATGTATATCGTCATTACTTATGCAGTGTTGCTGACTTTATAAATGGTGATAACCATGTTAATTTCACATAATTAATCCAGCTTTCTGTGCTTAAGAAGCTTACTAAAATGTAAGACGATAACTTATATAGAGTGCAGCAGCATCTACAAGTGAAGTGATAGAGTCCCTCTACTGGGCATGACCATTTCAGGCAAAGCTTTCTCGGTAAACCTTTCCCACACTAGCACTGAATGAAGGCAGTTGCAAGGAGGTACTGATCTAGCAGCCTAGATCGTGTTTGGCAGCACGATACTGAATGCCTTCCTGTAGGTTATTTGGACTCTGTGGAAAGTAGCTATCGTAAATCATTTGCCAGTCTTTCAAAGTAAGTTCTGCACTTCAAGAACTGCACACTACCCTGACATCCAGATGTCTAGCATGTCTATCACATAAGGTGGCTGGCGCACACACACACACACACACACACACACACACACACACGTTCCAGTTACATAGAGGTTAACAATGGTTGATGTATACTTCATAGTGGTCAGTCTATTTCATAGGGAATAAGCATTAGGCAACATGATGATTCATGAATTAGAAATAAAGAGATCTGTCCTCTTATCTGTAAGAGCTGTAAAACAATTTTGTGTAAAAGGTGATCTATGAAGGAGCTAAAAAGGCAAGAGGAATACAAAAGTTAACCGGTTAAAATTCAGTAGTTATTAGGCGAGGCAGTTTTAAGAGGTTAGGGATTACTACAGTCCAGATTTTGTTTATTGTTGTTGATTTTATATTATTGGGGATTTAATCCAATGCTGGGTCTTGGCAATGAGCTATCTCTGTCCCATTTTTTTCTTAATTCTCATTTTTTCCATTCCCTTACCCACCCTACAACCCCCACCCTCTATATACGTAAGCTTTGTTTCCTTTTTTTAAAATTACCATTACATTATTTTCCCCTCATTATTTACCCCCTACACCCTATTTCTTTTTAAATATTTTATATTTTACAATATCTACTATACATACTACAACTCATTTACAACTTCATTTTCTCATACCAGAGAAAGGATATGATATTTACACATCTGTGACCTATTTATTTCATTTATGAGGATGTCCTGAATATATATTCATTTGAGTATCAATGATTCAATCTTTTCATTTTTTATGGCAGAATAATACTCCATTCTATAAAAGAACCACATCTTTTTTATCCAGTCTCCTGTTGATGAACATTTTGTTTGTTTTCAAGATTTAGCTGTCATAAACTGAGTTGCTATAATCTCATTTTTAAAGGTTTGGTTTTTACATATGTTCTAAGTCACTAAGTGGCTCAGGCTGGGATTCAACTTGGAAATCCTCCTGCCTCAGCCTCACAGAGTGTTAGTATTACAAGGATGTGCCAATATGCTTGGCCTAAGTCTGGTTTTTGTATGAACTTTATATTTTACTAAAAGAGATTTTAGTAAGTGAAAGTTGCTTGGAATTTCTGGTACATAAACAAAATATTATTCATAAAGATGACACCAGGCTGTAAATAGACCAAGTAAATAATATTTCGCGACTGAGATTGAACACATATTTGGGTGTAGTTTTGTATTTGTTATACCACATTTCATTACTAGAAAGTGACCAAAGTTAGTCATTTTATAAAAACAAAAATTTGTTTTTATCTTATTTTTTTCTAGTACCTGGGATCAAACTCAGGACCTTACGCTTGAGTGGTAAGGGCCATGCCACTGAACTACATCCCTGGTCAAGAAAAAGACTTATTTAGTCCACAGTTCTGAAAATTCAGTGCCAGGGCTTTGTTAACTCTGGCAGAGGCATTTGGCAGGAGTCCATCTGAGAGGGAAAGATCACACTACCAAACAGTGACTTTTGTAACAGTTTACTCTTTTAAGAACTAATCTAGGAAATGAACATTCAGGTCTGAGAGCCAGTGACATAAGAACCTCCCAATAAGCCACACTTCTTCTGGTTCTTTCACTTATCACATTTCTAGGGATATTTGAACCATTGAGAGACCACATATATGTTCTATAGAACATAAATGAATAAAAGTTGAATAGCATATAGCTTATGCTTACAATTAAGCTTATCTATTCTGTGGAAATTTTCCTTCTTTAAGCCTTAATTACCTGAAACATTTTATTCATCTACATACTTATTGGTGGGTAATAAAACTTCTTGTATTGTTTTGGTCAGCTAAAATTATTCACCTCTATATATTTTGAAGTAAACTAATACTGGGTGTTTTATTTTTCTTCTTTGCATTTTTCTGTTGTTTTTTTCTTTTTTAAAAATTGAAATCCTTATTGTTACATTACATATATACATCATGATTGCACTCCCCAATGGGGATTTGTACCAGTATAAGACACAACTTAATTCTCATTTTTTCCCATAGCCCTACCCACCCTACCACCCCCTATATACATAAAATTTGTTTCCTTTCTTTTGTGTTATAATCTCGTTATTTCCTCCTTCACCCCTTTTCACTTTGAGTATTTTCTATTTCATAATATATAACATACAATTCTAGAACTCATTTACATCTTTATTTTCTCATACCAGAAAAAAGATATTTACCTATCAGTGACCTATTTATTTCACTTATGAGGATATCCTCAAGGTATGTCCATTTAAGTATAAATGATTCAAACTTATCATTTTTATGGCAGAGTAATACTCCATTCTGTAGAAGAACCACAGTCTATTATTTTTTTCTATTATAAGATATTTGGATCCATTTTTACAATATCTTTTGGAAAGTAGGTTTGAGTTGTGGTATATTTTTTGAGGAAGATTAAATTTGTTAAGCATAATTTATCTGTCTTGTATTTGATGATGAGTAGACTGCAGTGCTTCTAAACTGAAAAATAATATCTTATTCCTTTGTGTTCTAAATAGAAGCTGACCTTTTAGCATAATTTTTGGATACTAATTCTCCATGACATAATATGTGATTTTTGCCAAGTTATACTGACTTCTGCATTCACCTTATTAACAGTGAATGGGTTGTATCTACCTTGGTAAAAAGGAAATAACTTGACACTTATGATAATTCAATTTTGTAAAGAAAAGAAAACAAATAATGTAGTAGATAACCTTAGGTCTATTGGAGAGATAATTCAGTTCTAAGATGTGCCCACTTTGGAATTAAAGCGAACTTTGGAACTTTTGTCTTTTGCAAAGATTATTTTATCCAAAATACACACAATTCCATTACTCAGTGTCATTAAAATGTTCTTCTGTCATTACTTTGAGACTACTGCATTTTTCTTTAAGTAACTTAAAAAAAATTTAGGGTGCTTTTATATTCACAGCTGCAATATGATGTCTACAGAGGTAACAGAGGAGAAAGTCCTGAACTTCAATCCAGAATTTTCTATTGAAATTAACCTTATATTTTTACATGTAAATGGAGGAAATTTTAGAAATTATTTACTCTCTACCATTAAGTATCTTTGGGATAACCTTTGTAAGGTTGCAATAGTTATCAAATTAAACACCTCTTCAAGAATATGTATTGAGGACTTACAATGAACAGAGCCTGTATGTCCCAATCTTCACAAAAATTTCACGATAGTAGGGAAAGTGACCACATGTAAATAGAAAAACAGATAAGCTGAACTATAGTACCTATTTATTTGGATTTTTAGAGAATGAGGTAGAATTTAAGGCTCTGAAGATATCAGAATAGTCTGTCACATGGTCAGGACCAGCTACAGATTCTTGAGATGAGGAGAAGGAAACCTGGCATTTGAAACACTAACACATGAAGCAACATAAAACCTTCCACCCAGTTCTAAGCATGTAGTAGTAATCATTTAATATTTATCTTTTCTTTTCCACCTATAAATATATCATTTGTAAGCTAATTTTCTTTTAGTTTGTTTTATTCTTCAACTTTGAATTTGAATCTTGATCTCATTCTATCAGTCAGTTGTGGGAGTTTTTTCTTTAAATTGGAACTGGATGAAATGACTGCTTTCTGAATTCATAGATCTTGCTAAGAAGTTGGACACCTATATCAAAATAAAATATGTTTGGTGGCCAATTAGGATCTAGGTGACACAATCCTAAACTATGAACCATGATGAAGGGTGAGTTATAGATACTGTTGGAAACTGATTTACATGTTTTATATTAATATCTCTAAGACTAATGCAATGGAGGAACTTTTGCTTCATCCTTGCAAAATGAGTAATCAGGAGTTCTGGATGAGAAACTCGTGTGTTCTGCCTGTGTGCGGAAGGGGGTGATGGGCGCTAAGAACATGGAGTTGTTGGGCTGACTGACATGAAAGTTGCCTGTTTCTTCACCTATACAAATTTTGCTGCAAAACTAATGTATTTCCTCTGTTTTGTGGGATGAGAACATATTCACATTTTTCACATCATCCTAATGGCTGGATTAATACAGTAACAGTGAAGGTAGTTCTTATCATAAGTACTCACAAGGGCTACTGAAAGTTACTGGAAATGCAGCACTTTGTATTTAAAATTAATGATCAGGAAATGGCAGAAGTCAAATGCGTTAGGCTTTTTTTTTTTTTTTTTTAAATCTGTGTTGGTACATTACATATATGCATCATGATTGCACTCCATAATGGAGATTTGTACCAGTATAAGACACAACTTAATTCACATTTTTTCCCATAGCCCTACCCACCCTACCACCCCCCTATATAAATAAAATTTGTTTCCTTTCTTTTTTGTTATAATATCATTATTTTTCCCCCTTCACCCTATTTTACTTTGAGTATTTTCTATTTCACAATATATAACATACAATTCTAGGACTTATTTACATCTTCATTTTCTCATACCAGAGAAAAGATGCGATATGTACCTATCAGTGACCTATTTATTTCACTTATGAGGATATCCTCAAGGTATGTCCATTTAAGTATAAATGATTCAAACTTAATCATTTTTATGGCAGAGTAATACTCCATTCTGTAGAAGAACCACAGCATTTTTATCCAGTCTCCAGTTAATGGTCACTTGGGTTGTTCCCAAGATGTAGCAATCACAAACTGAGCAGCTATAAACATGGGTGCACATATGTCACTGTAATATGAGTCTTTTAATTCTTGTGTGTATATACCTAGCAGGGCAATGGCCGGATCAGATGGGACCTCCAATCTTAGCTTTTTGAGGAATGTCCAAACTGATCTCCACAGGGGTTGTATGAGTCTCCAGTCCCACCAACAGTGGAGAAGGGTTCCTTCTTCTTCGCAGCCTCACAAATATGTTAGGTTTTTGAGTTACCTCCAGTGGACTTTAAGTCTTCAGTTTAGGTTCATTAGTGATGAAGACTTTTAATGAGAAACATGTTCAAAACAAAACAAAAAAACAACAAATAAACAAGAACAAAATTATGTGGTAGATTTCCCTCAAGATCAAACTCTGATTTGTAAAAGGAAGCAAATTGGTCCAATTATGTGAGTTATGTTACACCATGTTAACGGGGTAGTGGTCAGTGCATATTTGACTAAATAAAAGCCAGTGTGCAGTGGAACACTCGTTTCAGGGCTGTTCTTATTGATGTTTAGGAGTAGCACAAAGAATCACTGTTTTACTGGTTATTTTCACTTTATGAGAGCACATTTCCTGAGAGGGATTAGTATAGTATTTTTTTTTTTTCTGTAGCTCATATTTTTTGTTGTCCTTTCTTCTTTTCTTAATACTGCAAAGACTTTTAATACTATTTTATTTCAGTAGGATATATTTAGGAATGATCTACATTATAAACATTTCTTTTCTCTTTGCTAGTGTATGTGGTAGCTTCAATATTCAGATAAAAGTTGATATTTCTGTGAAGTGTTTTCTGTATTCCATTTGCAGTATCAGTAAGTTCCTGGTCTTCTATAACATGATTATATTTGAATATATTCTTACAAAATTATGTTCTTCTTTGATACTAGTTTATTTTCTTTCACTTCTAATGAACAACAAACTTGCAAAGAACACTGACTGTGCACCATATATGAATTTGGTCTTCCAATTGTTATCTAATAATTTGGCACCATATATACTCCCTCAAATTTCTTATTATCTTTAGTAAAGTAGTACTACATGTCCCTACCTTCAGCAGACAAAATTGTCAATTCTTTCCAAGTTCACATATGGCTCTTAAAGATTAGAAATGCAACCACGAAATGAGTTAGACTTAGGAAGAATATCATAACAATATTATTTAGAAACTTGCTGAAATTTTGAGATATAAATATGGCAAAAAATATATTTCCAGCCAATAATTATATCTAAGTGAGCAGACTTATTTTTATATTATAATTAAAAGACTAATTTGGCCTCTTGTCTCTCATTTTTTGTAAGAAATTTAAATATCCATTAAGGGACAGAGAAAAATATTTCAGAAGTACACAATTCCCATAGTCATTCTTGAGAAGAATCACTATAAAATATGAAGCAGGGAAGAGAGTGTGTGGGCATGTGTAAAGCTTCGTGTGTCTTTACGAGTGATGTACATTTGAAATTTTAGCTTGTATATTATTTTCTGAATAGACTTAGCCGATTAAAAATTACTTAAATATTCTGAAAATCAAAGGTAAAGTGGAGACAGTGAGAACTCAATCTTAGAACTCATGTATATGTATTGTAAATGTATGTTTGGGAAAGATCATACTCTTTTTACTCTGTGTCTGAAGAAAGAAAAATTATGTATTAAATCTTCTCTCTCAGATTCTTCTTTCTCCCTCCTTTCATAGAACATTGCTTTTGTTTATTTTACTTATCATGTTACATTTAATTTGTTCCTTTTTAGATGAAAAATAAGAAAGTGAGGTATGTTATTTCTTGGACAGAGTTAGGAAATTACTTAAATATTCTGAAAGTCAAGGGTAAAGAGGAGACAGTGAGAACTCAATCACAGAACTAGTGCATAGCAACTTTATTACAAAACAAATAATGGAATTAAATGTGTGTAGGAAACCAGCCATTTAAACAGCCCTTTGGCCAATGACCAAGTTATGTCTTATTTTCCAGTGTTTCTCTTCACATCTGCACTTATAGCAATATTCTTGCAATTACATTTTCTACCTGTCCACAGTTTTTATTCTATTTGAGTTTGTAATGATTTCTAGGACACTAATTAAAGAAATATTTTGAGTATGTTAATTAAAAATCTTTTCACCTACCATCAGTTTCTGCACATATAATCTTAATACACACTGTTGACAATTTTACTCTCCTAAAATATCTCTAATATTATTTTATGCCACTAAGGGCATTCAGTGGGTTTCTTCATTGTTATTAGATCAGTAAGAACATTTTAACTGGTTCCCAAAACATCTAAATATGTATTTTGCAGACTGTTGCCTTTCAAATAATATGATAATCATTTTACTAGAAAATTCTAATTTAATATGTCATGTAAGTTTGGGACATTTATCTTTTCATCAAACTGCCCTACCTCTTATGTTAGTTAAGAATGTCTATTCGATATCCAACTATCTTCAATGCATTATTAGCATAGAGCAGACTATATGATTCTTTAACAGATTTCTACTGGCCTAAGAAAAGATGTTTCCTTATCCTTTTTATTTCTCCTTTTTGAAGAGTATGTGACAGGCTTTGTCAGTTGAGTACCAGTAGAAGTAAAGCATGCCATTTCCCAGGGAGGTTTGCTCTGGTCTTTGAGTTCTGTCCTTTTCCACAAGAAGTTTATGTCTTATGTGGAAGCTTCATCTTTGGCCTAAGTATGAAAGGATTTATGACTTCAGGATAAAAGTCTAAATAGCTAGTTATCAAAATATCAAGAAGTCTTAATGATTATCAAGATATCTGCAAAAGCTCTCACCATCTGTTTTAGTCTACACAAGTTTATCAAAGTCTTAAATTTTTTTTAATCCTTTGTCACAAACCTGTATACCTCATGGCTGTCTGTATGTATATCTGTCCACATTTATGGAGAATGGTGTCCTCCCTTCTGAAACTCCATGTAGTTTTCCCTCATGAATTTACCATATGATACTATATGACGAAGAGGATTTTGGGAAAGAGTCCTTGGTTTCCTCTCTGTAGTGAAGAAGGAAGTACATGGGGGAGCAATTATGGTATACAGGTTACAACAGACTCTGCCAGGGAACAAGTTTGTAGTGTATTGCAACATGTTTATAAATATTTTAACACCTGGTGAAATGTATATAATAAGCTATAGATTTTCTTCAGCTGTCGGGGTGCAAGCATATCCCTCCAAATAAATATTTATACTTCTCTGACAGTTCGTTCATACATAAATTAAAACAGTTTTACAAGACAGCACTTAATGCTCCTTGTAATGTGAATATACTATATACTACACACACACACACACACACACACACACACACACACACCCCAGGAAAAAAAATCTATGTATCTACAAGGTCTCTGCTTAATGCATGTAGATGGGATAAAAGATTATTGTTTAATTTGGGTTGTGCTCTTGTGAGACTTCATCTTTTCTCATTTACTGTGTGCACTAATTGGCTTAGTGATAACGAGTTCTTTTTATTTACATCAAACAAGTGCACATTGTTAAATTTTGCTACATTTGGGTATAATCCCTTTCTTAAATATCTTTAGTTACCTGTATTAATTACAGTATTTGTCAGTTTCATAGGTTCCTCTTTTATACCTCTGGGGCTTCAGTTCACATTGTCTTTTCTGTGCATTAATTTTGTGGCTGCACTGGGAAGCAACACATAACAGATAGGCTAAATGCTTCTGATTTGGTGAATGTACAAAGAAATACTAGAAAAGATAAAAAGGCTGATATGATATGTTACTGTATGTGAAATAAATGATCTGGAGGAGGAACCAGAAATGATTCCTTGGCCATGGAAACACTCTGTTTATACCGCCTGTTTAATATTTCAGAATGAAAGATGAACTAGCTTTGTGTGTGTGTGTGTGTGTGTGTGTTAACAATGTTGAAGGACTGTAGACTTGTGCAGATATTCTAATGGGAGATTGTGCACGTCTCTAATAATTCTCTTTAGTATTTCTAATGCTTTCTTTTATTTTGCTAAATGTTATAAATAAGAAGATGGCTACTACATCTTGGCAATATAGGATAAGCAGTAAATTGTCCAAAAAATCTCAGCTGTGTCTAGTTGGATTAGTACTTTGACAAAACCACAAATCCAAGGAGAAACAGTTAAGATTTCTGAATGGGAAGACAGTTTGATCAAATAGGAATGATTTGACACAATTACTACTCATTTTGTAGGGCCAGTAAAAGTTAAAAACATCAACTACCTTGATAAAGTTATTCAGAATTTTATGTTGGCAGCAGCACACCATTAAAGCAAACATCAGGCCTTTCTAATCATCGTGATCTGTGTAGCACTTGAACATGTGCAGTTCATGACCATAGTCACAGGAAGAGAGTATCTTCCTAGGACGTAAGCAGGGAGAATTACTGTATTGATATTTGTTTGCTATTTTGGGTGACAGCTATTTTGCAGGTATGACCTCTTGTATGTAAGTCTATAAATATCATCTTGGTTTTTCATAGTTTCTATAGATCCCAAGATCAAGGAGGAAAAAACTGAAGTTGTTCTTGTATTTTTTTTCTTTCATCAGTGTTTTATAGTTTTCAAAGTATTGTATTATTCTTTCACTTCTCTCGTTGTTTCTTCCTATGTTATTACTTCGCGAGTTTAAGTGGGTTTGTTTTTCTAATATTCTTTTCAGATAGTTCATAGGACTTTATTTAAAATAGCAGTGATTTTAAAAAAGCAATATGTGTATATTATAAAAGACATAAAATGGAAACAACTACAAAAATGCAGCTAGTATTCAAAATTAATACCACTATCTGTATGGAAATTGTATTAAAATTCTGATTTTGTAATTACCAGTCTTATTTCTCCTTCTCTTATTATTGCTTCCTTAAATCTGTGAAATATATTTGAATGATAAGACAGAGATACATAAGCATCATTTAATTTATGGTTCATATTTTATCTAACATATAATTTCAAATGATTTCCACATAATAAATACAATTTTTTATGTAGTAGAGAATTTCCTTCAGACAAAATGCCAAACTCTCTCTTGATTATATTTTTCTGATCACATATGCTTATTGTCCCATGTTTTGTTCTTACTTGGGATTCTTCCTTTCATACTCTTCCAAATTTTCATTTGATTATGATTCTATCCTGGGATTATAGCTCCTAAGTACATAATATTACATTTCAAAGTGTTACAATTTTACTGTCATAAATAATAACATCGTCTCTGAATTTTATTTTATTTCTTTATATGTTAGGCAATTGTTATGATAGTTGTTGGATCACTACAGTATGAAGTGCCATATTATTCTTAGAAATTCTGTGGTACGTATCTGTTGGAATTAAGAACGCAAGCCAGGCCTGCATGGTTGCTGCAAGCCCGGAACTCTAGGAGGCTGAGTCTATATGCATATACCTATATACACATACATATACATATATACATATATATGCACCTATATATGTGCAAATATATGTATGTGTATATATGTATGGTTGATATTATATATATATGCTATTATATGATTTATATATAATATGTGATATTATATATATTATATATTATAGCATATATATATATATATACATATATATATATATATATATATATATATATATGCCTTGAAATACAGCTCTATTGGAAGGCCCTGAGTTTAATGCTTGGTATTGAAAAAAATTAAGAATAAATTGCTGAGAAATGTGCTGGCATTGTTTCATGATTATTTTTTATGTACCTTTTGTAAGGATCTGGTGTGATTTATTTTCCCTATGGTAGAGCTTAATCCATAATTTTTATTCTTTTAAAAAGATATTTTATTGAACTAAAAGATACTCCTTCTTCAGATGTAATTCCATAATATCAATGGGGAATAGAATAAGAACATTTATTTCTCCTTTGTGTTGTTGACTTTAATTGAAACTGACTCCTTCTGACAGTTTAGTTATCACACAGATAAAATGTCTTTTAAAAAATAGCCACAAGAAAGCTAAGTTCTGTGAAATTTCCTCAGGCTGTACATTTAACCTACTTAACAGCAGCAGTTTATTTTGATGGTTTCTTTAAACACTTGCAAATATCTCAAAAAATTTCAGTTTTGAGGTGTCCAAATGATTAAACTCTGATTCCATCCCTTGACTATATCTGTCTGACTTACTATTTTGTGTATGTATGTAGGTATGTATGTATGTGTATCTATTTCTTTATCTATCCATCTCTTTATCATCTATCTATCTGTCATCTATCTATCTTCTTTTTGTTTCTGCAAATCTAAGCCTTCATGTTTCTTGGGTGAGCACTTTACACTGAGCTACACCACAGTTCCTGTAAATATTTTCTTTTTTTAAATTTTAAATCTTTATTGGTACATTATGAACACATCAAGATCGCATTCAACAGTGAGAGTTTGTACCAGAATATGACATGACTTGATTGTCATTTTTTCTCCTTTCCACCACCCTGCAACCCCCACCCCATATATACATAATCTTTGTTCCCTTTTTTCTTTATTATTATCGCATTCATTTTCATCGTTATTTATCCCTACACTCTCTTCCCTTTTAAATATTTTCTATTTTACAATATCAACTGTACATACTACAACTCATTTACAACTTCATTTTCTTATACCAGAGAAAAGATACGGTATTTACACATCTGTGACCTATTTATTTCACTTATGAGGATGTCCTAAGGTACATCTTTTTGAGTATGAATGACTCAATCTTACAATTTTTAATGGCAGAAATATACTGCATTCTATAAAAGAACCACATCTTCTTTATCCATTCTCCAGTTGATGGACATTTGGGTTGTTTCCAAGATTTAGCAATCACAAACTGAGCTGCTATAAACATGAGTGCACATATGTTGCTGTGATATGAATCTTTTAATTCCTTTGTGTATATA
Organism: Petromus typicus; assembly: GCA_004026965.1. Lineage (NCBI taxonomy): Eukaryota > Metazoa > Chordata > Mammalia > Rodentia > Petromuridae > Petromus > Petromus typicus. Next base: position 1,305 of record PVIR01009119.1, on the reverse strand, counting down.
CCTAACAGAGCAATGGCCAGGTAAATAGGACTTCCATTCATAGCTTTTTGAGCGATGTCCACACTGGTTTTCACAGAGGTTGTGTGAGAGAAAGACATAAAAAGGAATGAAGACAGGAAAAGAAGTAGTTAAAATGTCATTATTTACTATGACATGATATCCATTTAGAGGATCCTAAAAACTCAATTGAAAAACTGCCGGACCTAACTGCCAAATTTAGTCGTGTAGGTGGATATGAAGTCAATGTTAAAAATCAATAGCCTTTGTATACACAAACAGTAGACCCACTGAAATAGAAATTGGGAAGTCAGTCCATTTCACAATAGCACCAAAAGAAATAAAATATCTAGGAATCAATCTAACAGAAGAGGTGAAAGACCTCTACTCTATAAACTGCAAAACTCTGAAAAAGGAGATAGAAAAAGATATCAAAAAATGGAAAGACATACCTTGTTCCTGGGTAGGAAGAACCAATATCGTCAAAATGGCTATGCTTCTGTTACTACTATATAGATTCAGTGCAATCCCGATTGAAATCCCAATAGCATATTGCATAGATCTAGAGAAAAAAAAAATCCAAACATTCAATGGGAGCCATAAAAGCAGTTCTAAGCAACAGGGGCATGGTGTGGGGGGGTACTATGATCCCAAATCTGAAACTATACTATAAAGCCACCGAGATAAAAACTATGTGGTACTGGCAAAATAACAGACCTGAAGATCAGTGGAGTAGATTAGAAGATCCAAAACTACTCCAGATACACTGAGCCACCTCATCTTTCACAAAGGAGCCACAAATCCTCAATGGAAGAAAGATAGCTTCTTTAACAAATGGTGCTGGAAAAATGACTTTAACCTGCCAAAGACTAAAGCTAGACCTAACTTTTTCACTTGTCCCAAGCTAAAATCAGAGTAGATAAGAGACCTAAATATTAAAACAGATACTCTAAATCTGCTGCAACACAGGTTAGGTAAAACTCTTGAAGATACTGGCTTAGGGAAAGACTTCTTTCCAAACAAGAATTGGCAAAAGTAAACCACATGGAATCTCATTCTATTAAAAAGCTTCTGCACAGCAAACAAAACCATCAACAGAGTGAAAAGATAACCAACAGTATTGGAAAGAATCTTTACAAGCTGTTCTTCAGACAAAGGGCTGCTATCTAGAATATATAAAGAGCTTAAAAAAAATCAACCCACCCAAATTTAAAGACCCACCTCAAAATGGGCATCTGAGGGGCCGGGGGAGTTAGCTCAGTGGTTCTGGCGCCTGTCTCACAAGCGCAAGGACCCGGGTTCATTCCC
>PVIR01009118.1:0-54222 GCA_004026965.1 Petromus typicus | reverse complement strand
CTCCGGTCTCCCCCGGCTGATGTTCAGATTGCTTCGTTCTGTGGCACCTGTCTGTGCTACTCTGAACCATCTCCGGGACGTCCCCACCTCCTGCTTATCTGGGAGGCTCCGTTCCAGAATCCATCAGCAATTTTTGTAAAACCCCAATTTTTTGTTTTAATTTTTGAAATGAAGGAAGTCACTTTATTACAGCAAACATTTCATCATTGTCGTGATCGTCAATCCATATTCAGACCCAAAATACGTACTCTTGGAAGAGTCTGTCCATTTCTCTAGGCCTTGGGTTTTGTTTTTCTCATTACAAAGTACAGATGATAATGTCTGGCCTTGGGATTTGATTGGATTCAGCAGTTGTCCCCGTTTCTGACACATCCCTGACCCCTCAGCGGTGACTTTTGAGTTCTCTGCTTCAGACACTCAGATCATCATGGTGAGCTCTGTACGGAGTAGAAATATCCACTACCTCTTGATAAATCATAACTTCATTGATTAGACATGATCTGTACTTCAAAAAGACCTCAGGAACCTTCGATGCAGAAACATGAGTAAATGTTCGAGTGAGAACAAACTTATGAGTAGGGGAGATAGTATGAGCCAAAGCAGTTGAGGCATTCATTTTTTTACTAATATGTTTATGATACATAATGAATAGGTTCATCTCATTATTTTTCAATCCTTGAGCATGTTTCATTTGGGGAAAAGGGAGGATATATAAGAGCAGGCAGTAGAGGCCTGAAGTTGATCAAAATACGTTCGACTGAAATCCCCTCCAAGCCACATGGACCTAGAGGACTGTGGTAAGAGGTCGTGATGGGGGGAAATGAATTAACTTTGTCAGGGGTGTGTGCGTGTCTGACAGAATGAAACCCGCTCATCTGTATAGCCAGGATGCACTAGTAAAAGGGGTGTGTGTGTGTGTGTCTGTGTGTGTGTGTGCGCGCGCGCTCCTGTCTATGAAAGATACAGAGAAGAATGCAGTAGGTGTGAAGAGCTTCCAGAAGCGGACAGGTCAGGGCTGTGATGAGAGATCCCAGGGCTCTTACTGCCCAGAAGCCAATGAGGACAGAGAGAGCGCTCGATGACTCACAGAGAAACTGCTGAGGGACTGCGAAGTGGAAGAGCAGAGTTCACAGTCAGCCCGATGCTCTTAGCAACCTCCACAAACAGAGGCAGGTCCAGCCGCGGGATTTCGGGTTTTTCTGTGGACAACAAAAATCAGCTGGTTCTAGTGGAGGGTGAAATTCGGAAAAGAACAACACGAGTGAAGATGAATCTCAGAATGCAGTGGTGAGCGAAATCTGGAGTTGAGGAGACTGTTGGAGATTGTGTGTAGCTGAAAGAAAGCCACACATATTTTCCAAGTATCTTAGACTATATCAGTTTACCTTGACATCTCTATTGTGATAAACTTCCAAAGTTCTGCCAGTTGTACATAAGCAAACGTAAAGAGGTTGTGTTAAATTAGTCAAGAAAAAAAGACGTCTTGTTGGTGAAGTACAGAATTAAAGTCTTGTTTTTGACAGACTGAAACAAATCTATCAGTATTAGTCTTTTTGCTTTTGAACTGAGTATTAACTATACAGCAAGATTATTTGAGGTGGACCTGAAGCCAGCTTTGAACTCAGCTGTTTGCTTCCCGCAGGAGAGACCTCCTCCCCCAGCAGACCCCGCACTAGCTCTCTAAACTCACTTGATGTGTGTTTGTCTCATGGACTCGACTCCTGCAAGGCCGTGGTGGTGTCTTACTCACTGTGTCCTCCGCCCCTCGCTCATTGCTTTTTTTAAAATTGTTGAGTGAAGAGCGATTCCTATCAAAGTGCCTTTTCTGTGTAGGCGCTTGCTACTGTGATTCATGTCTTAATTCAGATTTGGCAATGACTGACAGTTCTCTGGCTACTAAGGACTTTCCTGGGCCTTTTAGGAGGGAATGTCCTGTAACAGCTGCGCACTGGTCTAGTTCCAGCGCTGATTGCTCAGTGGAATGTTGCTCTGTATGAGCATCGAGGACAAGGTTTAAAACCTGCCAGCTCTGTGATGTTACCGGGAGCAGGTGGAGGAAAAGCGCAGCAGTAGAAGGCCCCTCGCCTAGATGTCACAAGGTCCAGACCCAGTGCTGGTACACAGAGCACAGGGGTCCTCGGGCCTCTGGCCTGGAAGGGCCTCTTTGTCCGTTGTTCACCGTGTACCCCCACAGCCTCGGAATCACCTGTCTAGCCATCCCTGGCACTCGCTGGCTCCCTAATGTGTGTTTTCATGGCGTCTGATTCTGTTTTTGCAGCAAGTAGTTGGTGGGGTGACTTTTTTACTGTCATCTCTTAGTTGATACCTGTCACAGAGGTAGGATCACGCCTGCTCTTTGCACCCAGTGTCTAACACAGAACCTGGTGCAAACTGTTCTGGATAAATCCGTGTAGAGCCAGTGGGTTGTGGTAAACCCTGAACTTGGATTGCTTTCCTCATCTGTTTAAAACCTGCATACCGAAGGTGATTGGTAAGATTCCTTGTCTTCAAAAATCAGTGAATTAACTTACCACAATTTTTTTACTTTTCTATAATAGCTATTCCCATGTAAAATTAGCAGTTCAAACCATACAAAAGGTTTTAAAATGGAAGCATATCCATTCAGTTCCGAGGTAACAGGTAATAAAACCGTTTGTCCCTACTGAGAAAATAGCAAGTACACAAAGTGCAAGAAGCTAGAATTGAACGGGTTAATAGTGGAGTAGGATCATTGCCCTTGTGTGTAGCCCCAGGAATCAGCCTTCATATTCCAGGTTCACAGTGCTTTGTACCTTGTCATGGCACAAACATTCATGGCAGGGTCTGTCCTGAGAACAGCTTCCCCCGGTTCCCACTGCGACTTGCCCCACACTTAGTCACAGCCGCTTCATGCACAGATTCTTCTATCCTTGGCTGGCCTTTGAAAGTTCTTTCTAGAATTTCAGGCTAACTTTTAGGTACTTAAAGCTTAATAAAGTAATAAGGCAGGATGGACAGCATAAGCCTATTTTATTTTTAATAAATTGGGGTGTTTAAATTAACATTTACATGGAGGTTTCTAGTTTGAAAAACACTTTCACATGGAATGTTTGGCTTTTATGATGGTTTTTTATATGATAGCCATGAATCATTGAACAAATGGGATTAACAAACGTCTTGAGTTTGGATGGAAATTTGTGCAACGGATTCTAATTATCAGAAGAAAAAAGTATATATGCAAGTACTTTTAATCACAAATTTTCATCTCAAGGAAATAGTGGAGCTTCATATTTTTGTCCAATAACAACACAGTGGCAGGAAAAATCCACCTTGGTGCATCTTCCAATTCTTTATCCCAAAGAGCATCTGAGAGAGGCTGCTACAGTGACCAGAGGTTTGGAGAGAGTTGTGGGGGGGAGTGCATGTGTGTGTGTGTAAGAGCGTGTGTGTTTGGCAAGAATGTGTCTCCTGGGTGCCTAAGGGTGCTCAGGAATGCGTAAGTTCATTTAGCTGTTGGAAACTAGTGTAATTGAACTATCTGTGAGTTATGGTAATTCAACTATAACCGACAGTATATTCCACATAACTGTGACCGATGGGGAAGGTGGTTTGGTCAGAGGCCACAGATTGTGCTGGGTGTGTACAGTCACCTGAGCACTAGTGTGCGGCGGGGGTGGGGGAGGAGCACGGAGGGCTTGGGCTGCCTCCTGACTCAGCTCTGAAGAGGCTCCGGGAATCAGAGACAGAGTGCACCGCGCATTATAGGCCTTTCCGGGTGTTGATGGCAGGGAAGCGGCTGTTTACTGGCAGCTGGTTGCTTAAGAAGGCGTCTCCGGCCAGATGGAATCCCGGGCGAAAGCCTAACGGACTCAAATGTTAAGGAGGTTTAAGTGAGCCAAAGGACCTGGGGAGAGATTTGCAAAGATGATACTCTCTATTTACTATTATCCAGATAGTTTAAACTCAGCCAAGTCAGGTTAAGTTCTAGAACTCTGCTGTGTCACGCAAAGGACGCGCATGGCCAGGTCTTACCGTGGCTTCTGTGACTCGACTGCAGGGCTCCACGCGTCCCTACGAACGTTCCTTGAGAACTTCTGTTACTGTGTGTTGTGTCTCCCCTCTGCAGAGAGGGGACAGGTCCCCCGCACTCACTTTTCCTTACAGAACTCTGAAAGGGCGATTCTTGCCCCTCAAGTCTATTTCCAAAGTTTGTCTTTGTCCCTTATGTTTTGCACAGTATGTCAAACATTTTACACATATTATTGGCAATACTTATAGCCCTGCAAAATGGACATTATTGGCCCGTTTTTTAAATCAGGAGAATGATTCACATTCTCAGAGGTAGTAGTGAGCAAAACTAGGCTTTTAACAAACTTTTGTCATTTTAAACTCCACTTTCTTTTTAAAAACGTTAACAATAATTATAATAGCTTTTATCAGGCTGTTATGTATCATACAATGTCTTGTAATAAACCTGCAGGATGATATTATCTACTGAAGCATTATTGAGGGTCACAAACTAAAGATCAGCAAATTTAAGTAACCTCCAATGTTTTTGAGTGAAAACAGAACCCAAACTTGAACCCACTGGATCTCACTGCAAACGGTTTTACCCGCTGGGCAACGCCGTTTAATGGAATTGTGTGCGTGTGACACAATAAACGAGGTAAAAACCAAGGTGAAAGGAAGAGGGCAGGTAATAGATGAGCTGAAGACAGTGTAGGTTGGAGATTAAGTAGACTCAAGTCTTCTTTTTTTCTTTTTAGATGTCAACCTCTGGAGCAACTAGCAAGCCTTCCACTATGAATCCCACAGACACTAAGGTATGAGGAACCTTCTAAGGTCACCCTGGATAAATACTACTTCAAGTTGCTAATACTGTAGTTTGATTTGTAAGCAAATCAAGTGTGTGCACTACCTGTTAACAGATGCGTTATGTATCCTAGGAAGTTTACAGATTGGAAGCGGACATTTTCTTTCCAGTTTTGGGGGGTTCTATGGAAACTCAGCCTTCCTTCCACCTTTTTTTGTTTTTCTTGGTACCAAAGATCAAATTCAAGACCTTGCTGTTGCCAGGCAGGGACAGAACCACTGAGCTGAATCCCTGACCCCTAAGCCTTCTTTCTAATGTTTATTCTGAACATCAGCCGTGGACTCTGCATTGTTTCAGGATTACTAGAAAGGGGTAGTCACTTGGAGTGGTTGGGCTTTTTGTTTCTTGTCCTTGACTTCAGTAAGTTTTTGAATTGAAAGTAATCTATCTGAGGGGGCCGAGGATTTAGCTCAGTGGTTCCGGCGCCTGTCTTGCAAGCGATCCCCGGTAACCACATACCATACTGGGCGTGGAGACTCACCCCAGCAGCAACCAGTACCACATACCACAGTGCCGGGTGCGGTGGCTCACGCCTGTCATCCCAGCACTCGGGAGGCAGAGGCAGGAGGATTGCTGTGATGTGAGTTGGAGGCTGAACTCAGGGCCAGCCTGAACTACAAAGCGAGACCCTGTCTCAAAAAAAAAGAAAAGAAAAGAATATCCGACTACATTTCTCTGGACCTGAATCCTGAATTTCATAATAAAATTTTATTATTTATCTGGACACTTAAATATAAACACAAGGAAAGTTACATGAAGTAGATATAGAAACAAATAAAACTTGCTGGTTCTTTTAGCTGCCTTTTGAAATTTCTCAGTTTGGGTCACAAAAGGAACCAGTTTATTAGCAAACATTTCTTGAGTTTTATGTGGCGTGTGTTATAATTATTTCTTAGAATTTGAGAAGAAAAATAAAAGAATATCATTTATATGGGATTGTCATGTAGGGTCAGTCTAATTCTGAGAGTTGGCTTAGGTTATCTTATACCTCCTTTACTGTGTCTCAAATTCAATTTCTTGTAACTATTTAAGGATATAGATTATTGAGAGGACACTTATAGAATGCTTTCAATTCATAAATCTATATTCTTTAATGCCTTTAAGAAGCACTTTGGCTTCATGTTTATTAGGTCACTTTTTAAAATTCACCAGTGTTTTTTTGATCTACATACTTACTTTGCCATCCCAGGGGACAGAGCACCATAATTTAGTGCTACCAGGAATCTTGTGGTTTCCTACTAAAAGATGATATTACAGTGTTTGAAAACAGTTATCTAAGCTTTTATGAATATTATTAGTATTTGTTTTAATTTTTAAATTATTTAAAGCTAGAGTTGTATTTTGATACTTTATATATTACTTTCTTAATGTTTTCAAACTATACATTACATGACCTAGGATTATTATTTCATTAGCTGTTATGATTTATTTACACCAAGCTTCATCTTTAAAAAAGTCCTGTTGTTCTTGCGACGCTGAGATCAAACCCAGGGTCGTGCACATGCTCGACAAACCCTTTACCTGTGAGCTGCGTCCCCCGCTGCCCCCTCCCAGTTCTATCTTAATCATAAAATAACTCCAAAAGACTAAAGGAGAAGCGCCTGTGAAACAAAATTCTCACTGAACTTACAATCCATGAAAGTTTAAAACAAAGCATACGAAGAGGCGCCAGAAGCAGAGGACTTCCTTTGCAGTCTGACTCCCTGTGTCTCGGCGTGAAGACTTGTGCTTATTTCAAGTGTGCCATTTTTCAGAGTGAGTGTCAGCAAAGTGTTCAGGAATCATGAAACTTTAATCACAGGGACTCTTGGCAGAGCTGGGAGCGCAGGGGGAGGGAGATGCAGAAAATCGAAGGCACGTGAAGAGGTGTCACCAGAGCTGCCTGAGGACCGAGGACGGCTCTGGGGCTCAGTGCTCTTCGCTCGTGTGTTTCAGTCCTGCTGTTGTATCAGTCCTCCGTCTGGCGCCTCCTGCAGGTGTCTGTGAGCCTGAGCTGGATGAGTTTATGTCTCCAGATACTTTGAGCTTCCTGCGAAGAGCTGCCAATGGAAGCCAGGTCTTGGTCTTATTCTGTAAGATAAAGACTGTCTTTGAAGGGGCATGATATGTGTGCCTCAGTGTTCTTTATCTCTTGTCCTTGGAACATTTGAAGGGGATTCACATTCAAGGATAAAATGGAAGTTTTCTAATCACGGTGAAGTCTTTGGGAGAGTCTGTAGCCCATAATGGAGGGAGAGGCTGGGCTTGGAGTTGGAGTTTGGTAACAGCTACAGTAGGTTGATTTTCTTATCTGTACAGTTTGAGAGGAAATGATAGCAGCACTCTTTCACAAGGCTGGAGAAATAAATATACACTGAACAGTTCCTGTCCTGGAGTAAATTTCTGGTACAGTAAAGTTACAACCTTGAGTTACAACCAGCTGGACACATGAACAACTTGAGTTTTAACCAGAATTTTAGTTTTAACTTACAACCAACGTCTTGACTTAAGACCCCAATGCCAGCCAGTTGTATTTCCCAAAGATCTCAAATACAGATTTAACCCTTAAAGAGATCTGAAAGGAACATGACAACATCCTTTCCTGTGTGGAGTTCATTGAGAAATCCTGGGCCAGAGTCTCTAAGGACACTGAGATGTGCCTGTAGAGCAGAGAGACTTTGAAGGCTGTGCAGAGGAGCCTGACCTTTCCACTGGCCAATCTGAATTACAGCCAGTCCTCATGAACAAATTGAGTTCTTAAATCAAGGGTCCCCGTGTGAGTTGGCTATCGGCCAGTGCAGGAAAGACAGTGCATGCAGAGAAGGGCATAATCCAGCTCCATTGTAGGTGACCTTGGGGAATCATTTAATTTCTCTAACCTCACTCTACCATCTGGAAAATAGGTACAAAAGTAATAACAATGATCATAGTAATGATAGTCTCATATGGTCATTAGGAGTACTAAGTGAGTTCATACAGGTAAAGCTTCAAAGCACCCTGGTGAATGATAGGCTTTGCTTATTCTCTGTCATCATCACTATGTTTCATGTTGCTACGACCAAAATAAATTGAGCAGTTACTGATTTAAATGCACAGTGTGTTACCAGTTGCTTGGGTGTGTAATGCCAATTCTTAATTGTAATATAAAATCTGCCCTTGCAAAATCTTGACTGCCACATTACAGATTGGAAGTGATTAATAGATTCAAATCACTAATTCCAACTGGATTAATTTCCCTTAACCATTTAATCAGTTGTATTTGCATGAACTCAAAAAAAGATAAGGAGTGCATGAACAGAGAAACCTAAATAGACGCTCATCAGCAAGGGAATGTGAAAGGATTCCAGATCTAAAATTTCTTTAAAGAGATTTCTTTGATCATGAAGTTTGTTTTCTTCGCCAAACCTTGCGTGTTGTTATGACAAGGAGCCACTATGTGAGGAGTGTGTATCTGTACTGTGGAAGCATGAGACACGAGAAATTAAGAGAATATTGGACATTAGCTTCTTCCAATAATAAAATAAGAAATGGGAGTTTATCCTGATACCATCAAGTAGAAAAGAAGGAAATGACTGAACGTGTTAGGCCTAATTTATAATTTTTTCCTTTGAAAAAATTAATGTTTTGTCAAGTGTCATCTTAATTTCTTATCTTTCCCACATCAACAATGGACATGTGTTCCTACGGAGTCAGCTTTTTTTTTTTTTCACCTAGGCAGGTTGCAGTTGAATAAAATGCTGTAAAATACTAAAGACCCTCAACTGAAACCAGTTTTTCATAAACATTCTTAGAGCTTTAGATTAAATCTCTACACTTAGAACTGGGATACGCACATTAAATCCATGCACTAAATATTTGCCAAATTTTTTCAAGGTTATATTGACAGAATTTCACAAAACCTCTGATACCTGTGATTATTTGATCATAGCCAGACGCTAGAAATGTAGATCAAAAAAATTAGTGATCAACCTTTCCACCAAGAAGGAAAGGAGAGGAATTAAAAATTAATTTTATTAATGGAAATCTTTGGGAAAATGTAAACCCAAATTGAAATATTTGCTTTGGGCCTTAGAATTTATTTGTCTACATTTCTTAGAGTCATATATATATGCATTAGGGTACAGCAGAGGATAGATTTTGACCTAAGCATTTCAGCTATAATTTGTATGTCCCTATTTGCCTGACAGATAATATAAAATTCCACTTGGGGCTTTGCTCTTACATTAGGCAATTCCAGCCAGCAAACCGATGGAAGGACCACATCCTCCTAACAAGAAAAGACACAAAAAACAGGTGATATGGTCGATTGTGCTCAGACACCTCTGCTTATTAATGGTCACTTCGGCTGCTCAGCACTTGCTAGTTGGCGACTGTAGCTCGTAGTTTTCTGCCGTACTCTGGCTCCATTATGGCCTTTCTGTAGCCTCACTACCCATCATTCACCCTCTGGCACTAAAACAGACTTCACTGCTCTGTGTGCCCCCGATTCTGTCACCAGCCCATTGTGGTATATTTGCCAGTCAAAAGCACTGGTGAGACTTCACTGATTGAAAAGATCCTGTTAGCGATTCTGAGCAGGACCTTTCCTTGTCTCTGAAAGGTGAGGACCTTCCTGTTGCTTATGTGTCTGCACGAGGTCAATAGTGATCTTTCATAGTTTTGACACATATAGCAAGAAATAAGATCTAACCTGGCAGGTGAACAGTTAGAGCAGAACCTGAGTGTATTTATCGACGGAGTTATGGTTTGCAAAATAGAGTAAATGACCCCCACATTCCATTTACAGTATCAAAATTATCTTTCAAGCCTGCTTAGTTGAAGAGACTATATTATGACGTTTGTAAACTCTGTTTCCCTTCTTCCTCTTTTGTTTCTTCTTGTCCCTTTCTCTCCCCCCTCCGTCCCCCACCTCCTCCTTGTAAATTTAGGCTGTAAAAACAGACCCTGAGAAGTCCCAGTCAACCAAGGTAAATTATTTAAGTCTCCTATTAATTTATTTGGATTCCTTAAATAATAATTAGTAACCTGTTTTCCGCACTGGTGCTATGGTATAGGGATTTCTCACCTAATTTAATTAATTTCAGACTACTTTTTTGAATGTGATTGTGACATATATGCATATTGTTATAACATTAAATCTATATTTAGTTTAAAGAAAATATTTAAAAAGCAAAACAGCATAGCTCAGGAAGCGCCCTGTTTTAATCTCAATTATTTTAAAAGTGAAAATTGTAAAACATAGAGCAGGAAAAGGAAGGCAGCCTCAGCGAAGAGCAGTGAGGATCCGGTTCCCGTTCCACGGAGACGCCTCCGGCCCTGGAGTCGCAGGTCGGAGCTGCAGCTCGATGCGCCTTTTCTGAGAGATCAGCGGGGTTCTCCTTTATGGTCGTGGTCCGCGGATGGTGACCAGTTACTCAGGAGACACGGCTCAGTTTCCCTCGGTTTCCTTCGCGATGCGTATCCATTGCTGTCCAGACTGGAAGTCTTTCCACCTTCACATGGGAGCAGGTCCTAGAGTGTCTGGGAGCACAGATGTTTCTCTCTGATAAAGTGCTGTGTTTTATTTGTTCAAGTACTTAAGTATGTAGATAAGACCAAAGAGCTTCCTGTAAGAAAGCGTGGAGATGCTTTGAGCCAAAGTGCAAGTTTAGCTGAGTGTGACATTGAGGGATCAAAGGTGAGGATTAGCCGACCTTGGGAAGGCCTCTTGGTGGCCCCTGAGACCCATGGTTGCATAGTGATCCTAGAAGGAAGAATTTAGCAGCCAGCTGGAAGTTGCCTGGTAGTCCTCGTTTAAAGGCTTTGGCTGTCTACTAAATCTCAGGTAAAGGTCTCCTGTGATATGATCTCTATTTCTAGTAAAGCAAACGCCCTGAAAAATCAGTAAACTGAAGAAATTATTTCACTCTTCATCTCTTAGAAAGGTTTTATTTTTCTTTCAAAAATTAAGTTCTGGAATGGAGTCTCTGGTCCACAAACCTAGTAGCTGCCCTGCCCACTTGACGTATTTGTGGATAGACTTGCAGACGCCACTCTATCTGCATAAATTGTGAAAAACAGCTAGCAATGTTGAAAAGTGTCTATTTGAAACACCTTTCTGAAGGTTCCGTTTTCCATTATTGTTCTATTACGAGAGACCGGTGGAAGGGCCTGTGTTCACTGGACTTGTCTACTCTAACCCCAAAGGGCCGTGCTCAGTGGGCTTTTCCTGAGGGAGACGGAACGATTTAACTGAAATTTTTATTCTTGAGCCTTTTTGGAAAAAGGGAAATGATAGGCTCCTTTGTAATTGAATTTTTAATCCTTTGAAATTAGCAGCTCTCTGTGGCTCATGAAAAAAAGTCCCAGGAAGAAAAGCCAAAGGAACAGGCAGAGGTGAGTGTTCATCACAGGACTTGACACTGCACGTTACTTTTTTTTTGGTTAATTATGAACTCATCACTTGAGGCCAACTCTTGTGTCTGGACAGCTAAATGCTTGCAAATTTTCAGCTAAAATAGTGCCACCATGTGGCAGTGCCAGTGTTTACGATTTACTCCGGTGATTGGTGCCAAATTTTCCAGGCGGGAATTGCACTGTATCAAATTTTGTATCTAAAGCAAACTTTGCCACATTTTATATTACACTAAGTCAGTGTCACATAAAACCACAAACAGCACAGCTATTGTACCTGGCTCTTAGTCTGTGAAGAAAATCACCAGTATTGTGCTGAACATACCGTTGTGTTGACAATGTTTTGTGTGTGTGTGTGTGTGTGTGTGTGTGTGTGTGTGTGTGTGTGCTTTCAGCCAAAAAGCCCACCCCAGCATGCATCAGGTGGAGGAGGCAAGGCCGCGCATAGTGAGAAGGCCGCTTCCAGATCCAAGGAGCAGCCGGCACCAGAGAAGTCAGCGGAACCAAAGGTGAATGAAACGGGTTCGTAGGAAGACTGTCCTCAACTAGCCGCTCAGATTTGGTTTCCCAGTCCACACGGCAGTGTGTAGACGGATCTATAGGGATATGATGGCTGCATATTTGCACTGTCATGATGTTGTGCTGTTAGTTTGTTGGTTTTGCAAATAATCTCGTCCCAACCTGGCCTTCTGTAGGGCCTGAAAGAGCATCAGATAGTGTCAGCAAACACCCTGCCCAGCTTCCTCCCTCTGCCCAGTGTGACCGTCATGACCGCCAGGCGCTGGGCTCTGTGTCTCCCTAACTTTTTGTAATGTGGGTTAAGGTTTTATGCATTATCTTCTGCTTTTTATTGTTTTTCCCTTTTTGTCAGACAGGTGTTGGTAGTTGCCCAGTCCAGCTGTAGCAATCCTCCTGTTTCAGCCTCCCGAGTACCTGAGACTACAGGTGCACATCACTGCACCGACCTTACCTGCTTCTTTAAATTAAAGAAGGATTTTTAGTCTTGTTGTAGAAAGGATGAAGTTAGAGAGGCAAAATCAAAAAGAAATTGATGTCATAATTTTAAGGTTAATAGTAGTCAGCTTCTAAAGGAATAAATATCTACGAGTGGAAATTTTTGAAAGCACTTAGAAGATAGTAGCTAGAACTGCTTTATCATGTATTTAATGCCAGAGGTCACAAATTTAAAACTTACAAGTTAAATCTAGTCACATATATTTTTATTGGGGTTACAGTATTGTTCAAATATTTTTAATTAGTTACCAGCAATTTAAGTTTGGGATATTTCATATAAAGGTCCAATTTATAGTTTTTCTTGAAAAATCAGACGAGGGGTAGTAAAGAGATCACAAGGTAACAATCGACTGGCGCTGTGACACCTAGACACAGGGTACCACATGTCTGCCCGGCCCGGCTCGCCTGTTTGCGAGACCTGTGCAGACTCCTAGGCCGTAGGTTCCGCTTTGGAGGGGCTGCCATCACTTCCTCTCCTGAATATCCAGGAGAGTAAGCCAGCAGGACTACGCAGCGTTTGAAACTCTGAATCTTGGCAGTAGTCGTTCAGAGATACTTAGTTTTTCCGTCTTTTCTCCCGTTGGCAGACTAAGTCTCAAGGCAGTGTTTCTGTGGAGAGAGAGCGCGCGGTCGCAGGCCTGCGTGCAGCTTCCGACAAACTGGATGACAAGGTGAGCGCGCAAACAAACGTCGGCCTCTGTGCTTCTCAGGATACTTTTGTGGGAAACATCCGCTCAAATAACCTGCCGTTTGGTAAGACTGAACGGGGTTTGCTTGTGAACATTTATGTAGAAAAGTATACGTTGAAGAGCAAGATACAGAAAAATGACACCATAATTCATGTATTCATTAAACACTGTTGAGCACCTGCCATATGGAAAGCCTGGTATCAATGCGGAGGAAATTAAAATGTGAGCTGATTCAGCCTCTGCCTCCCTGATGTGTGAGGTGTGAAGTAAAGCCCACAGAAAGGCATCTGAATAAGCAGGACTCCCAGCTTTCAATGTTGGTACCTGCGTTTGAGGTTCTGTGAAATCACAAACAGTCGCTGCAGCATCGTGTTGGATTGTTACGGGAGGCGTGGAGCGGACTCTGTCTCTTCTACCTGGAGCAGGGTGGAGACAGCGACCTCTTCAGGCCGCACGTGGTCATTGTGAAGCTGCAGGTGAACAATTGACACTGTCGTGAGAATTTGGAAATAACTTTTCTTTTAAAAAAGTCAAATGTATTTGTGATATTCCTGTTTCTCAAAATGGGGAAAGTCTAGGCTCAACCCCAAGAAGAATCAGAGGAGAAGAATCTTTCTTTCTTGAAACAACATTTTTCTCAGAATTTAGGAAACACGTAATTTTTATCCAAACTTATGCAGCGGTCCTGTGGAGTTAAAGCAAACTTTACAAAAACTTCTAAATAGAAGCATCCAATTTAAACATGTTTTCATCTTGCAGCAGGTCACTTAAGATGCTTTTTGTACCCTTTGTTTTCACCCAAGGGATCCACAGTATTGTCTTACACCAGTAAAGGATATTTAGAAGAATGGTTTGAAAATAGATAGATTGGGGGTGGAACATTAGATATTTAAAACAGACTTTTAAATGGAATCAAAATTTGAAGTTTATAATGGAAGTAAGTTAGTAGGTGTTATAAGAGAAAGTTATGGGATTAAACTAGGAGAGCATTGTGTGGTATCCTTGTGCTGGAATGTGCCTTTCTTTTTCCTTGATTCTTTGCTAAATAGAGTTGATGAGGTCTGCTCTCTTGTGTTGTAGTAGCGTGGAGTTTCCAGCACTGTGACTGACTCTGCAGGGTCTCTCTACCTGCAAACTGGCCCATCTATTTGAAGCAGATTCCTTGAGGCCTGGGCAGGGGCTTTCTGGAGACGAATGGAGGGGTTTTGTCTGATTTGGGGAATGGACACGGGCTTCGGCAGGAGCGATGCCCTCAGAGTTGAGCACAGAAGGGCAGCTCGCATGAAAGATCTGCACATTCTTCCAGGTGCTGGAAAGTTTCCAGGTGCTGTGGCACAGAGCACATTCCAGTGTAGGTGAAGCTTGCGGAGGGGAGCGCTAGGGCTGAAAGACCAGAAAGACAGGTTGAGGCTTGCTCGTTGAGTTTCTACCTGGTAGAGGCAGGAAGGTGAAAGGTTGGCCAGGGGCTGTTTGAGTAGTCCCATGAGTCATAGTTTAGCTTAATTTGGAGCTGAAATGGACTAAGACAGTGGGGACTGGCACAGGAGACACTGCACAGGTAAAATGTTCAGGCTTTACGAAATAGTTGGCCAACGTGAGTAAGGACAAAGTAAAATCTAAGATAATTTGAGGCTCTGGAATCTGAACTCAGTTCGTAAATTCCAAGGTAAGGCAGGGAAAGAAGATGCGGTCAGGGGCCGACAGCAAGGGGCGTCTCTGAAGCGACAGAGGAGAAAATAGTATCTTGAGGTGGAGGTGAAAGAAAGTGTGATGTGAGAGGACCAGAGAAAGGAAACCTTGCCAGACCCAGAAGCAGTGGTTAGGAGGTCCATGCAGGCAAACTGGGCCACTCGGGGTCACAGCACCCCACCTCAGCCCCCACCCAGGTCAATGCGCCATCCAGGGTGCGGGTCAGACTGAACAAGGAAGCTGCTCTGCAGCGACAGGCTCCTGAAGGGACAGACTCACAGTCGCCCTGACCTGTGGACTGGGTGAGGCGAGTGAGACCTGGACGTAGAGAAACTGAAAGCAGGAGGACTCGGGACAGAGGGGACAGAATCCCACGCACTTGCGTCCTGGGCACAGCAGCACCGTAGCACTGGAGCTGGATCACTGGCTCCGCCTGGAGAAGGCTCAGGGCTTGCTCTGCGCGGAAGCGTGGCCGTCCTCCCCGCTCAGGCAGTCCTTGGGAGGCACCAGACACTCGGCAGCCACCACCCAGAACCTCCTCTCAAATGGCTCCTCAAGTCAAGGGGAAACTTTCCGAAATTCAGCTGCGTGTAAGCGTGGCTTTGCTTCCCGAGGCAGCTGGTCCTTTGGAGGCACTGGGGGCTCGCTCGTCAGCAGCGGGACCCCCTTCCGCTGGGGTCTCCACGTTGGTGGGGGGAGGTGAAGAGCAAGGCAGAAGGGGGGATGTAGATCACCCGCTCATCCACGTACAGGCCACCAAATGGAAGGAAGCAAAGGGGAGAGGAAGAGGAGCTTCCGGCAAAGACAGACTTTGTTTACGATGAACCCTGAGAGGACTCACTGGCTTTGACGTGCTCACAGCAGCTCCCGCTTACGGAATGAGGGTTTAGAGGTGTTACAGGAGTGAGGAAGCAGGGGTCTGCTACTCCGGGAGGGGGTCTTTGAGTGGGGGCTGGCTGTGCCACTCCATCTCGCACCTGCACAAGGTTTCCTATTCCGGAGGCTAAACGCCCCTTGATCTAGAATATTCTGTCAGCAGATCGAGGCTTCACCATGATGGGGCAAGAGAATGTGAGCAAGAGTCACAACTCACGGGAAAATGTCCACTGGCTTTTTTCTTTCATAGGCTGGATGAATGCTGTAACAACTGTGTGAATTAATTTTATTTCTATTTTTATGTTGATTATAGGAGTTGTTTCTTTGTATGTTTGTTTGATTTGGGTCATAGAGGTTGTTTTTTTTGCTTTGTCTGTTTTTACCTTTTTCATTCTATTTTTTTCTTATGGTTATTGCTTTTGCATTGGTATTGCTTTGTTATTATACTTTACAGTATTCTTTAAGTTTTCCCTGGACCAGCTGCCTATTTTAGTGCCTTTTCTCTTTTAGCTTTCTTTCCTCCCTATTCTTTTCTCTCCTCCTACGATCTTCTTACCTGTTTGCCCTCCCCTCTTTATCTCCACCTATCCAATAGTGTAAATATGAGAGGATTTCTATAAGCCCATTGGAAAACACAGAATAAGTATTAACCAGAGCTATAACGTAAGCAGTGCCATTCAGGGGTGTGTCCGGGCAGTCCTCCAGAAAGTGAAGCTTGGTTAGTAGATCCAAAACAGACTACCTAACAATGTATTAGTGGGTTACACTCCTCAAACTCTTTCATAAAACTGACAAGGAAGAGGTATTTCCACATTCAGTCCTGGAAGCTCCATTACTCTGATTCCAAAAGCAGACAAAGTCTCAACTAAGAAAGAAAGCTACAAGCCAATAGCTTTAATGACAACAGATATACCAAAATCCTTAATAGGATATTGTCAGAAATAATGCACGAAATCATCAAGATCATATACCACGACCAAACAGATTTTCTCTGGATGAGAGGCGCCTTAGACTGAAGCACCCCGCTTTGTGCCCACTGTGAGATGTGACTCATTCACTCACTCAGCCTGTATAGGTATTTTCAAGTTAGATTGTCAGTTCGACTATTGAGCAAAGTTACAAACACTGAGCAGGTTTTTTTCAGACTTTGCTGTTAATAACAGAAAGTTTGAGCTTAGAGCTCTTCAACAACCAAAGTGTCATTGTAATTCCGAATGCTAGTGAGGTAACAGCATGTCTACATTCTTCACACCCTGCTGGCTGTTGTGATATTTTTAGCATCATGATCCCTACACTTATTTCGCACTTAGTTACAAGGAAGTACTGACATAGTGCGCAGTAGGTACCAAACTCTGTTTTTCTTACTTCGTATCCATTAGTGCATCTCACCCCTGAGGCAGATATCACAGCCCTGACCTTGGCTTGTCACGCAGGGAATCCAGAGTCCAGGAGAAGTGACTCACGCCTGCCCAGTGGGCGAGCAAACCTCCGTAGTTGGAGCTCGTGCCGTTTGCTTCTACTCTGCTGCTGGATCCTGGCACCTTCATATGAGACATGGTCTCCTGTTGTCTTAACCCCAACAGACTCACCTGTCGAGCCCTGAAAATATTTGAGTCCTGCCCCCAGAGAGTAGTTCGGGACAGGACTGCAAGCACGGGGCAGAAATGTGCAGAACATGTGCGGTTGGTGGCAAAGTAGAGGAGATCCAGTGGTGACAGGAAATGGGGCAGACACAGAGTCGAGTCAGAGTGGTGTTGGGCCACAGCGGCCGTGAGGCTGAGTCAGGAGGCGTTTACTCCTCGGGACCAAACTGTGGAGACGGAGCCAGAGAGCAGCGTGAGTGTCGCCAGTCGGAAAGCCACTGGCCATCTCTGAAGGAGGGACTGCAGCCCTGGTGAGCGGAGGGCAGTCGCAGTAGGGAAATGAAGAGGGAAGAGTAATGAGGCCAACACAAGGCGTGTAGGGCTCCTGGTGTGTGGGGACAGAGACCCAGAGGGCAGCGGCTGGCATTGCCGTACAGCATCCATGGGTTCTTCAGCGACTGGCACTGGGATCTGGGGAAGGTGGTGAAGAAAGACACAGGTCTTGGATTCAAATCTTGGTTCTGTTCTTTACCATGTAGCCTGAGGAGAATTAGCTGATTTCTCAGAGCCTTTCTTTCCACGCCACTAAGTAAGATTAATAGTGCTAAGCAGTTCTGAAAAAGGATGTCGCGCGTGTACTTGTCGCAGAGCTGATGTTCGGTGCATCAATGCTACTAATATTGCAGTGAATTCATCAGAATTATGTTGAGTTTTATGAAGGTATGTGAAAGAGGAATTTAATGTCTTTCTGAACCCTCACCAGAAAAACGAAAAGAAGTCATTAACACCAGCTATACCAGTTGAAGACAAACCAGATAAACCGTCTGCAGAGGTATGAAGATGACAGTGCACTTCTACGTAGGATGTTCCTCCTCTTGCTGT
Organism: Petromus typicus; assembly: GCA_004026965.1. Taxonomy (NCBI): domain Eukaryota; kingdom Metazoa; phylum Chordata; class Mammalia; order Rodentia; family Petromuridae; genus Petromus; species Petromus typicus. Next base: position 36,265 of record PVIR01009118.1, on the reverse strand, counting down.
GTATTGAGCTTGACTTCTTGTGGGCAAACAGTGTCAGAGGGGTAACTTAAAAGGAGCATTTTAACGAGTTAGTATCCTAAGCCTTCATGACTGGGTGGTTGCGACTGCGGCTTTCAATTCTCCACTGAAAGCTTTTATATTATAACCATTTTGAAAACTCCATTTTTCTGTCATGGAGTTTACATTCCTCTTGCAAATACATCGGCTTTAACCCGATGTGTGAGGTGTTTCTTTATTTGAAATTACCCCCCACCAAACAATCTAAAACTAATAGGACCTTTGCACATAGCATTGGTGAGATAAGTCCTAAACTTGTTATGGGAATGATAGTTGAAAGAAAGGCAAAGATTTAAAACAGTTCTTTACAATCAGAGTTATGTAGTAAAGAGTCTTTTCCTAGATTTTCCTTTCAGATATAGGTTATTGTTCACACAGAGTCATTTTTTGAAGTAAAAAATGACATGGAGGCAACTTCTGACTTATTACATTGATATGAGCCTATATTGACCAAATAAACGGTTAGCTGTTGTGAATTTAATATGTCTTCTGGGTAATTTCTGTTTCTTAAATTTTTGGGGGCAGGAAGTGAATGAAAGAACTTAAACATGTGAAAGAATACAGGGAAGTCCTTTGTTGAAATAGATTTTGTTTGGAAGTGGTTCTATCTATAGCTTTGTTTTGTTTTTAAATTTTTTTTTTTGTTTTAGTTTATTTGTAAAAAACTCTGGAAAACTTTTGATAAATAATAAGTACCAAAAACCTTGCTGCTGCAGAACATAGTCATAATGCTTTGTCTTGATCTTTTTTTCTTTTTAATAGTCCATTGGATAGGCCACTTAAGTGAGCTCACACATTGATTTCATGTAGTCAATGTCTTTGGACTAATGAAAGCTGTGATTCTGCCCTAGAAGTGTGTTGTTCTTTTTTAATCTTTCCAATCTTGAATCTGTACTCTGGAATTTAAACAGATTAGATTGGATTTTAATTAGCTTGGTAGTTAAAAAAATTTTGGTGTTGGTTGTTTTTCTACATGAGACATTATTTTTTTAATTAGAAAGTTAAAAAATCAAAAGGGAAATACGTTTAACAAATAACAGTTAAATATCTGACTCGTTTTCATTTCCAGTCAGGAATGGATGCTGCTCTGGACGACTTAATAGACATGTTAGGGAAACCTGGAGAGACTAATGACGACACCACAGCATACACTGGACCGGAAATCTCGGTACGTGCGCCGGTACCTGAGCAAACGCACCTGCAGTGAGGAAGAGAGAAAATAAGGCCATCGTCATGGAGCCCCAGAAAACACTAGCATTCTGTCCTTGGATAGAGAGAGGATAATGACAGTATTGACAATGGCAACTTAAGATCAGTGTCGGGGTGGAAATACTTTGTCTTCTGTTTACTGTAAAATTGCAGTGATTGAGAAAACATTGATTTGCTGTGTTAAGACTGGCGCTGGCATACAGCAGATTAGAAAGACTTATTTTCTCTCCCGATTTAACTCCGGTGGATTCGAATTTATTTTCACTCCTAGAAATTTCCCATCCTTCGTTGTGAACTTATTTTGATTTCCAAATATTTGCCATCCTCAGCTCATCTCTATTCCTAAACTTTAAAAAGCAATAAAATCATGTTTCCAAAAGATATAACATAGACTAGATGAGAATATTTCGACAGATATGAAAGTATTAATTTCCAGAGTTGATACAGAATAGAAAACAGTGAGAAAAAGACTATCCAAAAGAAGATCAGGAGAAACTTCACTGTGCAGTGAATAAGAGAGACATACGTCTAGTAGTTAAGAAAGTGATCTGCAAGCTGGAAAGATAACCTTCGATCTGTTGGATTGGGAGCTGCGTGAGTGTCTGATGAGCCACCTCTGGCTGGTGACAGCTGGCCAGAGACCGCTTCCACCAGCGACCTCGGAGAGAGCCTGGCCCTTGTGTACAAAGAGCGATAAGAACTGGTCAAACGTTCGGAAATAATTTTGTTCAGCAGATGCCAGGATAACACACAGTGCTTTGTAATGCTGGAGATGGATTACTCACGTTTTAACGTGGTTACGCTATAAAATCAGTGTTGAATTAAATAAATATATGTATTTACATACATATAATGCCATTTATATAACATTTGATTTCCCAAAAAATGTTAGATATTGCTTATGAATATTTACATACATAATAGTTTTTTAAAAACATGATAAACTTTAAGTGGATGGAGATGGTAAACTTAAAATTCAAAATGTTTATCTCTGGCTAACAAAGAAAGGAAACTAAACTGGAGAGAATCAAACAGGAGACAATCGTGTATCTATAATTTTGCTTTCTTAGACATTATATAAAAAGTAACTAAAAATCTGTTAAAGTTGTATGTTGAGTATCCAGAAATTAACTTTATTTTTGTATGTACCAGAAATTTTAGATATTGAAACAAAATGGACTTTTCACATAAAATTCAAAATAAGTATGTATTTTGAGTATTTCCTAGCATTATTTAACTAAATATGGGTATTTTTGAAAAGTATTAAATCTTTAATGCATCTTAGTATTTTCAAAAATTAATAATGAGATAGAACTTTGCTTTCATAATATGTACATAATATTGTCAGTTTATTGGTTACTTAATATCCCTGTGTATGATTCTCTTCCAGGATCCAATGTATGCCATGTATATTGAGGCATTGGGTAAAAGAGAGATCACAATTCCTCCAAAATACAGGGAACTTTTGGCTGTAAGTAATTAGTTACTTTTATTTCACTATTTCCTTTAGGGAATCTAATTTCATATCAATACCTTCACCGTTTTTTAAATTCAGAAAATCAAGTGGGGCACATCTTACTCCAACCAGACCCTACCTCCTGGTAGCACATTCAGCTGCTGAATGTGGATGAATCCACTAGTGGGTTTACTGCCCCTGGATCCAGTCCCCTCAGGGCACGAGCCTCTGCAGGGACATTCTGGATAATATTCTGCCTCTGGCCCCCACAAGGCTCATGTCTATCTTGCTATGCAAAATGCATGTAGTCCTTTTCTAAGATTAGTGAAGCTTTAAAAATGCAACATTGCTGAAAAGTGAAAATCCAGACTCTCCTCTGAGACACAAGGCAAACTGTTAGGTGTGAACCCCTGAAAAACACTTTTAGATACACAGTAACACAAGTAAACGTTTCCATTCCAAAGAGGAGAAATAGAAGAATAGACAGACCAAACCAAACCAAAACCCAGTAGGGCAGACATTAAATCCTATAGCTCCATGTTTAAGACCCAGGACAGGAAATCATGAGATGTTAGGTGTAATGGCCTGGACAGCTCTCCCCTGAAGCCTTGCTGGGCAGCCTACTTGGTCTCTCTCACGGAGTGGCTGTGATTTTCTCAGCCGATGTTCCACATTCCTGGCATCTCCAGTGCACTGATGTCTCCACTGCTTTATATTTTTGTTCCTCTGCAGCTGTGATGCATTGTCTGTAGTTAATTCCTGAGATCCCTTTAAGCTATCTTTTAAAACTCCAGACATTTTGACATCATTGAACTCTACTTTTTGTTCCTGATTTTCACTGTAGATCTGGCTAAAATCATCCAGCAGTACTCATTCCTCTGCCTGAACATTGGGCTTCTTCTCCTTCACCAGATCAATTAGTCCACTGTCTTTAATTCAATCTCCTGCAGTCTCAGTCACAAGCAAAAAGTAGATTAATTTTCTGCCAGCGTATAACACACATGGCTTTTCTCCAACGACCAATGATATCCTTGTTCCCAACAAAAACCTCCTGAGCCTGGCATTTACTATTTTACATTTCTATGAACATCCTGGTTTTCTAAACTGTGATCAATACTGTACATCAGTGACAGTTTACAACATTCTAGGGCTTCCCCAGTCTACTTCTCTGAATTTTTCTAATCTCACAAACAAGTTCGAGAGACTTCTAAACCACCTGGTGTGGTACATGGACAGCAACAGTCCCAGCCCCGGCATCAACATGTCTTCCTCACTTCCTGTCACCGAGACAAAAGACCTGATAGTCACAACTTAAAGGAAGAGAGGGTCCAAGGTCACCTTGCTCCACAGCAGAAACAGCATGGTAGGAAGAACGGAAAAGGACAGCTGTTCATCCCGGCCAGCCAGGAAGGAGAGAACAAGGGAAGGAGGTTGGCAGGGACACACATAGCCTTCCTGGTGCCCCCCCCCCCCCGCCCCGTGACCTGCCGCCAGCCAGGCCTCCCTGCCTACTAGCACATTCAGTGACCGGATTCAGCAATGAGTGAGCCCCGTGAGCCAGTCGTCTTCCAAGCATAGGAGGTTTGGGAGGAACAGTTTAGATCTAAACTGTAGCATGTGAAACTGTCATCACCAAGAAGCTGCTTGTATGTATTAGTTTGCTAGTGATATTGTGACAAAGTACCACAGACTGGGTAGTTTAAACAGCAGAAATTTTTGTCTCACAGTTCCGGAGACTAGCTATCCAGAGCTGATGTCAGCCGGGTTGGCTCGAGCTGAGGGCTGTAACGGAAAGTCCTTTCCTGGGACTCTTTGCTTGGCTCCTTGGTGGTTGTTTTCTGCCTCTACATCATCCCTCTTGAGTGTGTTTCTCAGGGTCAGTTCTGTCCTTTCCGAGGCAGCCAATCATGTCACATTAGGGCCCAGCCCGATAACCTCTTCTCTACTTCATTACTTCTGTAAGACCCTGCGTCCAAGTCAGGTCTCATTGTGAGGTATTAAGAGTTAAGACTACCACGTATAAATCTGGAGGATACGGTTCAGTCTGTCGCATACTGGGAATACATTTTGCCTTCTCAACCTTACCAAATTAATATTTGTTTCAGAAAAAAGGTATCACAGTGCCTCCTCCAGACTCGTCGGTGAGTTTCTATAAATGCTTTCTAATAGATAAACTAAATGTTATCTTTATCTTTGGTTGGGGGGAAAGGGCTACCAATTCTGTATTGGGGATCATGACTACACTCATTCCCAAGCCAGATGATGTTTTTATCTGTTCAGAGAAAGAAGGTGGCCCTGGGGTTGTATTAGTTTTCCTTTTCTTCCTGTGTAGTTCTTTTCTTAGGAACAGGAGAATAAAGGCAAGAAAGTATTAATAATAACAATAAATCAGAAGGTTAGGAAAAATGAGTATATCCTAAGGGGTAATTCCTAAAGAATGGGAGAGGAAAATTGTGCTCACTGAACCCCAAGTTCCTTCCAAACATCAGCTTTGATATAAAGTTACTCCACTACTGTATCACAGTAGTGAAGAAATACAAGAACTGCATTCTTCTCTTGCGGAGTTTATCACCTCTTCTTCGACTTGAATGGCTCCCACACATTCCGACCCTAACGCTTGTTCCTCAGAAACCCTTAGGGCCTGATGACGCCATCGATGCCTTGTCCTCTGACTTTACCTGCGGTTCTCCTACTGGGGGCGGAGAGAAAACTGACCAACAGGTATTACTGTTAGTGTGGTTAACTTGTTAGAGTGTTTGAGTTCAGGTTCTTATCATTAGATTTCCCTCATCTGCAAACTTGATCTTTTGTGCTTTATTTTGCAGAGATCTACAGAAGTTGTCAAAGCTCAGTCAGCGGGCGTAATCAGAAGCACTGCTCCACCCCAGGAGAAAAAAAGAAAAATAGAGGAGGTACCAGTGGAGGTGTTTTCTTTTTCTTTTTCTCCTCTACTACTTGAGATTGAACCCAGCACCTTTGTGCTGAGCCACATTCCTGGCTCTTTTTAAAATTTTGATGGATGGTCCCACTAGGTCACTAATTTGCCCAAGCTGAGCTTGAACTCAGCCCTCTTGGCTCAGGCTCCAGAGTGCTGGGATTGTAGGCTTGAGTCACCATGCTCGGCCAGTAATTTCTTCTCTGAAAATAACTATGGTCCTGACAGCCATTGCTTTCCTGAACCTGCTATTGGTTTTTCAACGTAATCCTGGCAGAGCATTCCTCCTTGGAGCTTGGCTAGTGCAGCCACTGAGGCTATCTTGAGCCTCTCCAGGAACGTCAGTGTGTTTCTGTAACTCCTTGTGAGTGATTTTAGCATAGTCTTCCTGGCAGGGATCCAAGTCCATCTCACCGTACAACACAGAGGGGCAGAAACCAGGAAAACTGACTTTTCAGATGTTCAGCTTGACTTGAGCCTTGTGATCATTAGAAGGATATCACCATAGTTTCATCTCCTACTGTCTTAACCACAATTAACTGTCTTCCTTCTCGCAAGTCGTGAAGACCATTCTGTAACTCTGGGCTGGGTGAAAAAACATGTCCCTTGTACAGAGAGTCCAGATAAAGTGAAGGACAGTTTCTGTCAGAAGTGTGTCTGCGTCTGCTCTCCTGAATGGGTAGTTTATTTTTATCTGGCTGGCTGGGGACAGTGGTGAGCACCACGCCCTGAGTGTGGGACTCCTTCCAGATGAGCCCTGAGTCTCCGGAGAAGACCGCCGCGGCCCACTCAGGTCCCCCTGTGTCCTGAGCTCTGCCGGCTTGCTGAAGGGCAGAGGCGTCAGGAGCCAATTGGAGAGCCAGATTTTTATAGTGAAACTTCACTGCTGGCAGCTTTATTTTGATAAGGATATTTTATAGTAGCATAATTAGCACAGTTAAACTTCTGACTTGCAAAGCGAGGGCCGAAGGGCCCCCCGCCAGTGCTTGTACCACAGGAGCGTGCCCTAGCCACAGCTCGCTCACTGGTAAGTGCTATTTTCTTTCTCTCCTTCACTTAGGTTTCAAGTAAATTTGCCTCCCTAAGTATTTTCCCTGTCTACAGTTCATCTGTTAGCTTCAAGATGTGCATTTTACAAATAAGGAATGGGTTGTGTGGGCTCAGGAGAGGTTTTCTTTTTTCACGACTGTACCCTTTTTTACAGGATACTATGAGCGATCAAGCCGTTGAGGCCCTGTCAGCCTCACTGGGCACCCGGGAGCCAGAACCAGAACTGGACCTCAGCTCTGTTACGGAAGTTGATGAGGTACTGACTTCGGAGCTTACAAAACGGAGTGCTCTGCATATGTCTCCAATTCTTGCATAGGTTGTGTGGTTTTTGGTTTTATTTTTTTGAGGATTAGAATGAACTACTGTTCATTTGGTCTTTGAGATCTGGTTAATTTGGATATTTATTTCTTGGTAGCAACCAAGAGAGATAATGAGTGTCTTTGAAGTTGCTTATAATTTTCACATTTCAAATGAATACTAATCTCCTATTACAAAGCTTAAATAGTGCCTGACTAAACAAGGTAATGCAACCAATGGACTGTGAGGAAGAGCAAGTTCTGTTTTCATAGAAATTGTTCATTTGTGTTTTCTGAACAGTTCTGGGTACATCTCTTTATAAGGAGGGAGATAGCTCCGAAAACTTGGAGAAATCCTTCCTATATCGTTGTGAGGAAAGGTGTTGAACAATTGTCTCAAATAAGAGTAAAATCAAACAACAGCTATTCAGGAGCTGGAGCTCCTGCACATTTAGAACATGATTTTCATAAGTGTTTATCTTGTTTCCCTTGGAGACTGCCACAGACTTTCTTAGCCAATATGACTTGTCTCTGCTGTGAGAGAGCTTTGATGTTAAAATGTAGTTTTTGTAAAGTGTGTCAACTTGAGGGAAATGAAGATAGAAAGGAGTTGCCCGTGTCAAACAGGCTCAGGAGAGGGAGAAATGGCCCTGTCCGCTCAGGGAAGAGAAGCTGGCAAGTGCCTGTCACAGTGCCCTGTCTCTGACGTCACTTCCGGTTCTAAGCTTTCGTCACTGGCTCCCAAGAGTTGTTCCCCAACCTGGGACAGTGCCAGCTTAAGATGGGCCAGACTCTTCCTTTACTGTCTGGGAGGGCGTACTGGCGACCGTGTGGTACAACGGTCTTGGTGACAGTGAACACCAGGGCGCAGGAGAAGCGGCCCTTCAGGACCGCGTAATGTATCGAGGAGAAAAAGAAACTTAACTATAACACTGCGCAAGGTGTACGTAACTCACAGTAGCTAGATAGAAGCATGTTGTCTTAAAGGCAGGGGTGCTGTGCTCCGAACCCTGGTGCTCGCGGAGATGGGGCTGAGATGTGAGTTCACCATCCAGGGACTACATGGCCGGGAGTGAATTACACTTCTGCCTCAGGCTTTTTGTGAAGAGAATGATTTTAGAAAATAGCCGAGTGGGTGGCCCACACCTCTAATCACACACTTGGGAGGCTGAGGCAGGAGGATCTGGGTGAGTTCAAGGGCAGCCTGAATTATATAGCCAGACACTGTTTCAATAAGTAAATAAAACTAAAATAAATTCCAAAAAATAGTTTGGAAACTATGTATTTTTTTAAAAGACAATAACTGTGGGCCAGGAAGATATAAATATGATATAAATCTCAAGACAAAAGAAATCTTACAGTGACTAAAACCAGATAAGTAGATGTAAAAAAGTAAATATAAAACAAACTCATAAAGGAGTATGGGTCACTGGTTTGGAGGTAAATATGAAATGTACTCACTTTCCACTAGGGAACCACAGAGCAGCAGCAAACTGAAATACCAATGAAAACAGCTCTTCTGTCTCTGTCTTATGACACATAGTTTAACTTTCTAGTCATATCCAAAACATAAATATTTCCTGAGACTGTCAATTCTCTAGCTTCTCAAGCCGAATTCATAGTCATTGCTGGTGAGTCTTCATCTGAATGCGTGGTCTGATGTTACGACAAGTCCCCTAACGTCTGCTACCACTCAGGAGTCCGGGGCAAACTCAGGCAGGTCCCTACAGCAGCTCTCTGTGGAAACTGCCCCTGCTCCCAAGAGGACACCAGTGCCTGCTGGTTTTTATGTTATAACATGTCACCACACAAGTGTTTATTCTATGCTGGCGCCTCACTGTGAATACCCGCCCATTTTTACATGTGGTGATATCATCCAGTGGTATTTCCGTATGGTAGACCTTTTTCCAATGTCTATAAGTGTGAAAATCAGAGGGCAGACATTTCAGAGATCTGAGGACCAAGTGGAAAGAAATAAATGATTGAGCTGTGTGCGGCCTCCATCGTTGGTCCACCGCCCGGTGTAGCGGGAAAAAGAGAATTTACTGTGCAAGGAGTTGTTGTGACCTTCGGCCTTACACACCCCTGAGAAACTTCTCCGTATGTGGCACTAAAAGACAACTGCACATGTTCAGACAGCAGCCAAAACCTCCTATCCCTTCGTGAGGGTTATCATATAGAAAAAGAAGACTGAATTCCGGAGCTTAGAGTCGGAATTCACTGGAAGTACTTAATTTAAAAAACAAATCAACTAATGAATCAAGGGAGAGCGGTAGTCATGAGTGACCGGTACATAGATGAGTTAGGAAGTGGTCCGTTTAATTTGTGAATTAAAGTCACGGCTTTCTCTAGCACGGACTATTACATATCATGGGGTATCTCCCTACTCACCAGATTTTCGCAGTCACGTCCTGTGAGTCAGCAGTCTACTCTGCGCCACACTCTTATTTCTAACATCGTTACTTTTCCGCGGTTCAGTAACCAGGGAAGTGCTGGTATAACTGAAGAGCGTCCTTTTAAAAAGGTCAAACCAGTTTGTGCCTCCGCGGACACCTGTGAGATGTTTCTCCCATTTCTGTATTCAGCAAGCATCGCTGCGCGCCCCTCAGCACTTTAGATGACCGGCTCCATGCAGAAGGCGGACAAAGGCCCCAAAGTGATCGCGCTGACTTCCGCGCTGCGGCCCTGTGCGCTGAGAATGGGACTTACTTTTCTCTGTGAGCGCAGTGAGGGTTACTGGAGCCCCAGTTTTAAACAGAGCAGAGGCCGGGTGGCTGCCCAGGGTCGCAGAGGCTGAAGGCACGCAGGACACCCCTGTCCCCCCGCCGCCCGGACCCTGCGGCCTTGCACTGTAGTTTGCAGCGCCCTTCTGGACACTGGGGCCTGATGTTCTCCGCAAAAACCCCGGGGCAGTGACGGCGTTCATGTTGCGTGCGACACCCAACCCCTGCTCAGTCTCTCCCTGTCTCCATTTCCATTAGGCAAAAGCTAAAGAAGAGAAACTGAGGAAGTGTGGGGAAGATGACGAAACGGTCCCCTCCGAGTACAGACTGCGACCGGCCACGGTAAGGCCCGAGCCCCGCGCAGCAGCGCCCCTCGCGCCCCTGGACTGGGCCTTCGGCCCGGTCGGCGCCGGCTCACCTGGGACGCGGCTGGGGTCCTCCGGTGCTCAGCTCTGAAAGCCCGACGTCGGCCCTTGAAGCCTGCGGGCAGTTCGGGGATAAGGTGTTCCTGGCTGTTACAGGAACAGAAGCCCATAGGCCTTCTAAACGGCCGCTGTTCGATTATTTAGCGATATCCTCGGTGTTGAGGTAGTTGTGCTGTTTAGATTTGTGGTGGGAATGGTGGATTATAGCTACATTTGTAATTTATCCTTGGAAATATATGTTAAGTACATCATAGAAAATAGTGTGATTCATGCTTATCTACATATGAAAATGGCTCATCTTTAGTAATTTTCCGAATTGTTAAACGTCACACTTTAAAAAACTAAACAATGTTTATTACAGGAATTACATGTTATATCGCGTCACTCTAGGTTGCAGATTTAGGAATTCTAAAAAATTTTTCATTAATGTAGTTACACTTTTCTTGCCAAAGATTTTTTTACAAAAATTGTTATTGTATTGCCTTAATAGATATTAAGCAACTTTTTCAGTAGGTTCTTCTATTTTGTTTTGTTTTGGCAATTAAATCCAGAGCCTCTATACTGTCTACATCCCTAGTCATTTTTTGTTTATATCTATTTTGGAGACAGAGTATCACCCCAGGCGGGGCTCAAATTTGTGATCTTGCCTCTGTTTCTTCAGTAACTTTTAATGGTAAATAAATGTGCATCATATTTGTTCTCTTGATTTTCATTCCTCAGCTCCTTCTAATGCTTTACAAAAACTAAATCTAAAATACAAATTCACTCAGATATGAGGAAAAAAAAAAAACTTATATCTCATATCCTGGAATTCTCAAAACCAAATACAATGGGAAATGAAAGCAAAATTCTGAGTTTTATTTCAAATTAATTTTCAATTTTACTTGCAGGATAAAGATGGAAAGCCACTATTGCCAGAGCCTGAAGAAAAGCCTAAGGTTGGAAAAAATATTTTTTCCCTGATATATGAAAAATAAGAGAATTATAAAGCATAAATTAAAGATACTTTTGACAGATCAGATTTCACTGTGGAGAATAACCTGCTGACCCAATGTTAAGGAGGAAATGTTTTGATAGTGACATTGGCTGATACCTCCGGCTCTTTTTCATATATTCTAATGATTATTTTGGTGTGAATTGAAACCATAAGGTAATATTAATTGAACATTCGGAGCTAGTACCAAGAGCACTCTTGGATTAGACCGTTAGGGCTTAGTTTATAGAATCCCACCCAGTCAGAGCCCTAAACTAAAAGTGCCACCTCCCTGAAAGATCTGAAGACAGGACCCCCCAGAACCCCACGTGAGCTCTGGAAGGGAATACGTGATCTCTCTTTTTTGTGACATATTAAGAAAGGAAGTTATTAAGGAGAAAACAATATTTAATTTTTCTATGGTTGAAATATCAAGAAAACTTTTGATTAGATAAATCTGAACACATTTTGTAGTACAGATGTATTTGATATTCCTTATGTGTTTTGTGACATTTACACCTTACATTGATGAATGAAAAATATGCCCGTGTAAATTACATTTTGGTTTTAGACCCTAAAATGTGGCCTGATACATCTTCACCAGGAAACATATTGCTCTAGGAAAACATGTTTTTACAAAGTAAAAACAGTGATATTTCTTATATTCCAGCCCCTGACTGAATCAGAACTCATTGATGAACTTTCTGAAGATTTTGACCAGTCTAATCATAAAGAAAAACAATCGAAGCCAACTGAAAAAACAGAAGTATGTTTCTGAAAATATGAATCTCTGGTTGTGAGAGGTTTTTATGTTTTGCTAATCTCAAAATATGTGAAACCAAAACTTCTTTAGCACGAAGGAGTGAGTTGAAAGCCCTTTGCGCCGTCGCTTAGACGTGTAGCTTTTGCCTTATCTTTTCCTGCATGTGTTTTCTTTTCCCGAGCTAATCCTGATATTCCTGCAACATGAGTCCCGCGGCTGTCCCTTCGGGGAAGGCCTCAGCTCCACGCTCTTCTTTCTGTTTCTGCTTCTGTCACGGACCTCACGGAGTTTGCCATCACCCCTCACCTCTGGGTCTTGACGGTTTCTCAGTATCCGCCTCTTCCATCCCAGTGCCCTCTGAAGCATAGTTGTGATCACACCGCTGTCCCACCGTACACTGGAGCTTCCCTTTCCCTACAAAAGGAAAGTCCTAAAAATACATGCTAGGCTCAGCTGCAGCCCCACCAAGCCGGGCGTCTGCATCACTCAGCCATAAATTGCCAGGGTTTTCCTGAGCCAGTTCCTTTGCTAAGCCCAGGGCAAATGAAGTCCCATTCATTCTTCTGAGGCTCTGTTGAAGTACGGCCTTTCTTTCTCTGCTGTTTCCCTCCCTTATCTAGCCCTCCCTCCCAGCCCACTGTATTAAGGGGAACACAATATTGCTTGTATTCTGCAGGTACTTTTGTATATCTCTGTTAAAGCATTGGAAGCAAGTTTAGGTTTTTTTCATCTTTCGTGTCTAACGTTAATATGTAGCATTAATAGCAATAAAGAGATCACACCTTTGGATCATCTGCTGAGTACCCTGCAAATAACAGAGGCTTTGTTAAAAACTGAATTTAAAACCATTTCAATTTTGTCTAATTTGTTAAGGTAGTACAGTGGTTCTCCAACTTTAGCTCGCATTCGAATCACCTACAAGGTTTATTAAAACCCAGTTTGGGGTTGGGAATTAAGCTCACAGGCACCATCCCCACCTTGCAAACATAAAGTCCCGAGTTTGATCCCTGGTACCGCAAAAATCAAAAACACAGTCTGCAGGGTTCTGCCTCTAGAACTTCTGCTTTAATATGCTGGATGGGCGCTCAAGAATCTGTATTTCTAGCGAGTCCCTGCAATGCTGAGGTTATTAGTCCAGGACCACTCTGGGAGCACCTGGAGGACAAGTACTCCTTTGAATTCGTTCATACATAGCTGTTTATAATTTGCAGTGTGCTCTTAGATCTATATAAATATTGATGTACAAGGCCTGGGATTTAGCTCAGTGGTTCCGGTGCCTGTCTTGCAAGCACAAAGGCCTGACTTCGATCCCCAGTAACCACATACAACAATACTGGGCATGGAGACTCATGCCCAGCAGCAATCAGTACCACACACCACCGTTGCGGGCGTGGTGGCTCACGCCTGTCATCCCAGCACTCGGGAGGCAGAGGCAGGAGGATTGCTGTGATGTGAGTTTAAGGCTGAGCTCAGGGCCAGCCTGACCTACAAAGCGAGACTCTGTCTCAAATTTTTAAAAAATTGATGTACATAAGGCATATTTCACATCTATATATCATGGCAAAGAAATAGTATAAATAAAAACAATAATTTCTTAAATACATGAAATTTACTACGTTCTCAGGTTTTGTGAATAGCACGTCACGTGTGTTATCTCACTTATGTCTCGTATCCACCCTAGAGACCTCAGTATTATCATTGTTCTCGTTTTTGAGTTAAGGAAACAAACAGCCTGCAGGTCGATGGCTGAAGTGCTCGGCCTTAATGTACTTTAGGCTTTCAAGAGAGGGGTGCTCATAACACAAAACCTCAGAGGCCTTGTTGGTTTATCAGCATTGTCTTATTAACCAGATATTTCTGAAATTATTACAATGTTTACTTCTTTCTGCAGAAGACCAAGGCGCATGCCGCCTCGCCTGTGGCAGAGGTGGTGTCTTCGACCTCAATGTGTAGTATCCAAGCACCACCGCCCAAGCCAGCCTCCTCGGTGAGTGGTTCCTTGCGTGTCGTGAAATGTCTCGAGAAAGTTCTCCTCTTTCCCCATTTCTCTCCCCTGACTATTAACTTATCATTTAATTATTTATTTTATTCTGAGAAAATATAGATGAAATCAAACATTGCTGTAGGGGCGCCCATCCAGCACAATCTATCTATTGTTCTTTGGGCCTCAGGGATGTGCTGGGAATGTGGGCCAGATTTAAATTTTTAATTAAATTGCTGTAAGCTATGTCTTCCTTTCATCTTCTGAATTTATTTATGCTTTCTCAGCTGTCATCGGTGATCCTGTATTTCCCTTTTTCTGTATCTTTCAAGCCTTTCTGGGCTTTGACAGATACCCTGATGCTGTGTTTTCTAGTGACTCACCCACGGGAATATGTAATTTGCACCAAAATCATCCTGACTTCTCTCTACTGTGCCAGCTAAATTTTAGGAGGAAAAACTGGCTCCATTTTTTTCATTTCCTTCTGGATTTCTTGTCTCCTCACTTTCTAAATTTTGTATGAAGTATCGTATTTAATAAGTTCAGTCTTTGTTTCCTTTTAATTTTAGTGGATGTCATTTCCATTGGCTGGTGATAAAATCTGATACAAAGAATAACATCCTCCCACACACTGCAGTGGGTACATCTACACAATAATGTCCCCACACACCGCAGCGTGGGCATCTACAGAGTAACGTTCCCACGCACTGCAGCGTGCGCGTGCGCATCTACGCAGTAACGTCCCCACGCACTGCAGCGTGCTCATCTACGCAGTAACGTCCCCACGCACTGCAGCGTGCGCGTGCGCATCTACACAGTATCGTCCCCACGCACTGCAGCGTGCGCATCTACACAGTAACGTCGCCACACACTGCAGCGTGCGCATGCGCATCTCCACACTGCACAGAGCTCACCGGGATGGTGCCCCGTCCTTCGTGGGTTGCACCCTCTTTTCATTCCATGTTTCCGAGGACACTCATTTCTCTTCTGAATGCCTTGTGGCCTTGACCCTCCCAAGGAAGAGCCTCTAGGGCCCGTGGCGCCTCGCAAGGGCTCAGAGGGCGGTGGGGGTGGGCCGAGCCCTGCCTGCGGCAGACGCAACCCCGGGGCCCTCGGACCGGCCACAGGCACCGAGCGCTTCCCTGGCAGGAGGATGACAGGAAGACGTGGGAGGGGAAGTGAGGCACCGGGTGACTGCGGGCCACCGGGCTGACATTTCATAGCCTCCTCCGAGACCTGCCCGGTGTAGACTTCTCCTGTAGATCGGGGCCGAGCAGCCCCTCTGCAGAGGCCTTGCTGTGGGGAGGGGAGAGGGAGGCCAGTGAGCCGCGACAGACCGAGCCGAGGCGTGAAGCGCTCGGCCTGTCTGGGATGTGCGTTCGGGTGTTTAAGGAAAGGCTCTCGGAAGACGGCAGAGGTATGTAGGTGCCACGAAGGCACCGCCTCCTGCCAGGGAAGCGCTCGGTGCCCGTGGCCGGTCCCGGGGGTCCCGGGCTGCGTCCGCCGCAGGCAGGGCTCGGCCCACCCCCACCGCCCTCTGAGCCCTTGCGGGGCGCCACGGCCCCCAGAGGCTCTTCCTCGTGAGGGTCAAGGCCGCAAGCGTGGTGGTGAGGAGAGAGGCAGGAGAATCGGGAGACGCCGGCGACTGGCAAGAGGTAGGGGCTGCGGTAAAGAAGATGGCAGAGCGCCGGGGCAGGGCCGTGGGCCCAGAGCCGTGCCATCTACGCGTGCCGGATGTCACTGGCAGGGAGGGCCTTGGAGGGCGTAGTTCGTCCCCTCCCGCCTTCATCCCGGCGTGCTCAGAGCGGAGTGGAAGAGCCCTGGGCTGTGTCTTCCTGGACTCCTTTCGAGGGTTTCTCTTCCACCAGCTCGGGCCTCAGTCGCCATGGTTACTGTCACGGAAAGGGCGGATTTGATACCCCTGGACTCCGGAAAGAATAGTGGTTATAAAGGTCAGGGCCTCAAGGGGACACGAGCACGAGGGAGTGAGTAGAGGGAAGCAGGCCGGGGCAGGAGCTGCCTGTGGCCGGCGCAGCTCGCGTGTGGCCAGTGACAGTGCAGGTTAGGGAAGCAGTGGTCTCCGGAGGCTCTGCAGCCCAGGGAGGAAAAGACAGGACGGAAGGGAAGCACCCGGCGCAGATGCGGCCGCAGCCCCGACTGCGGGGAGGAGACCTGGGTGCCGATGCGATACTTGCACGCAGATAGAATCCCAGTGCGCGCGCGCGCACACACACACACACGCACACGCACACACACACGGATTCTAGAACGAGGAATTGTCAAAGGCTATACAGAGTCTGACCTCCAGGTGGCAGCAAATCACTTTCTACTCAGCCTCCTCTTTTCTCATGCATGATCTTTTTTTTTGTAGTATAGTGTAGCAGAAAGATCTTACTTAGCAAGATGAAGGCTAAAATAATACACATATACATATATGCTGATATATATTTATGTTGTTTATAAACATAGAATGTGTAATTTTAAATCTTAGGAATATATCTTTATTTATTAGGGAGGTATTTTTGTTATAAGTCCAGAAGGCCCTTGATGTAATGTCGGAGGTTTTCATGGTAGGGACTGGGGATGTGGCTCTGTAGTACGGTGTTGGCTTAGCATGTACAAGCCTGGCCTCAACCTCCAATATCAAAAAAGAAAAACAAACTCTGAGACTGGCTAGTCCAAGTGTTTCATGTTTTTTGTTTGACCAAGATCAGTAATAAAAAACTCATTCATATTACAACCCTGTACAAAAAGTGAAAAAAAATCAGTTTAATAAGTGATACTTGTCCATGTTATATATGACACATTCTATTTTCTGTCCTATTAGTTAAAGAAAACGTCCCAGCCAGGAACCATTTAGTTGATTTTTACGAGCCACAAATGTCAGCCAGAGCGAGTCCTATCTTTTATCCTATATTTTGTCCTATATTTTATGCACTCTGTCACTGGATTCATCCTTTACGCTCTGGGTTCGTCTGTTCCATGTAAACACCAGCACGGCCGAGCTCCTGACCTCAGGAGGAAGCACATTCCATTCTGAACACTTGGACCACAGCAGGTGGTTAGACTCACAGTGCCCTTGGGTTAGGGGGCCGGTGGTGGACACGCCCCACTCCGCCTCCCCTGACGTTGGCGAGGCACTTCCCAGAGAATGAGGAAGAAGATTTCCTTACAGGCTTTCCGGAAGTCTTTCCTGTACTGTCTGTAGAACACTCTTCATAAAGACCACTTCTCTCTTCTTTCCTGGCTTTTAGCTTCTCCTATCTTCCTCGTCTTTATGTCTGAATTCTGGGTAGATTTTGTAAGCTCATCAGTGTCAGTGTATAAATTGCATATGTTTAATGTTTAGTGTAAGAAACTTGTTCTAATTTTTAGCATTTCCATTTCTAAACATCAATTCTAATTTGAAGGATAATTCAGATTATTGAAAGCTGGTACATGCTTCTTATCTAGGCTTGAAGTAAGGACACTCCTATCTGAAAGGTTTGATAGGGTCTGAATGCCCCAGCCCCTACGTAATATCCCACCTGTGTCCTTCCAGAAGAGCCCAGTGCCCGACGATGCTGTGGAAGCCTTGGCCGGTAGCCTGGGCAAAAGGGGACCAGATCCAGAAGATGGGAAACCTGTGGCGGATAAAATCAAGGTACAGAAGTTCTGATACTTGTGGAAAATAACTGTCATTGCCCAACCCCTGCCTCAAGAGCTTTGGATTTTAAAATAAAGGTTATCCTCAAGACACGACCACCTGGCTTTCTCCGTGACTGACATAGCCTGTTTAATAAGCTTTGCCCGAGGAAGGTCCAGGGATTGAACTCCACGGTGGATGAATAGCATGCAGATGTCCATACTGGCTACATTCTACTTTTCCTCACCTGTATTCCCAGGTCTGGGGATTTTCAAAACGCAGCTGCCGCCTGATGCTGATCACAGAGAGCTCTTACCCAGCAGCCCGTGTGGCGTGTGCTGAGCCTGATAAAACTGGATACAGAATCAAAGACAATTGCAGGGGGAAATCTCAACATATGGCCATATGTACATATGAAGCTAATAATAGAGTAGCTTACTCCAAATTTTAGTCACATGGGTATCCATTACATAGAAAAAAGATACATTAACAATAAAAACGGTGTGATTTCTATTCAGGAGAAAGCCAGAGAAGAAGACCGTGAAAAACTTGGTGAAAAAGAAGAAACAATTCCTCCTGATTATAGATTAGAAGTCAAGGTAAATAGACTGGGCTAGTTTTATGTTTTGTTTTAAATGTACTCCATCTTATATACATAAAGAAGAGACTTGGGAATAAATGTGCACCATAAAGATTTTGCTTGTTGAGATTTAAAGCACTGAGCAGAATTAATCCACAAGTATCCTGTTAGAACACCAGATGTAAAACTCAAATACCTGTAAGTAGACTTTCATTCCTTCTTTAAGTGAAAGAAGTCTACAAGGCTGCGCCGTATGTTTCCCCTTTAACACGGGGTTTGCTGCAACACGAGAGTGGACAAAGCCCCCTGCAGCGTTCTCAGGAGAATCTTCGTCCACATCCTACACAAATTACATAGTTGTGTGTCTGGGACATGTGGGAGGCGCCACTGATTTCCAGATCTTCTTCTTAGCGAGGCAAATGATTATCTGTTTTGTCCAGTTGTTCAAAAGCAGCACGTAGAGTCCTGTAAGGCCGGACATGATGTGAGTCTCGAGTTTCAGAGACTCGTCCACCAGACAGGCTCCCCAGGACAGGCCCTGCTGCGGTTTTCTTTGCGTTCCCAGGGCGTAGGTTAGGGCTTGGCACGTAAATAATGCCTATTAGCTGGATGCATGGTCTGTGAAGGTAACCAGAATTTTCCAGGCAGCCTCTTCAAAACCCACCCCAGGTTGGTGAGGGGCTCATGCAGCCTGCAAGCCCCCATCACACCACACGGGCCTCCCTACATTGATTGTGTGTGTTTCTCATGCACCATTAGTTTCTGGGCTTTATGGGCCACAAGCAACGCCTAGCCTGGCATGTAGACTCTGCACCGTGGGAATACCCGGTACATGGGAGCAACCTGTTGATCTGAACTTAATAATAGCGCACTCTCCTGCTGAATGAGTCTGTTTCCTACAATGCTGAATCCAGTTTAAATCTATGGATTCCTGGAATGGCTACAGGTTTCATAGTTGGGATAAAGTATGGAAGGATTCATTGGCCTTTTTCCCTCCTAAATAGGATAAAGATGGGAAACCACTCCTCCCAGCAGAGGCCAAAGGACAGCCTCCGGTAAGCGAACCAGTTTTCTCTGAGTGTATCTCTCTGCTTTTGGCACTGACTGACAAGTGATCCTTTGGGAAGGAATGGCATGTCATTCAGTCGTAAAAGGGAGAGAAGAACCAAAGCGAAGTACACTATGGATGAGTCTTGAAATCATCTGCTAGGGGAAAGAGGCCAGTCTCAGACCCACACACTAGAATTCCACTCGCATGTGAATATCTAGAGACAGGGAGGCAAAACGTAGATGAGGGCTTGCTTGGGCATTGGGGAAGAGTTGCTAGCTAACGTGTACAGTTGTCTTTGGAAGTAATAAATAGTCTCAGATATGACCTTGATGATAGTTTTATATAAATCTGAATACTGCTGTATATCATTGAGTAAAACTATTGAGTTTTACATTAAAAATTTTTGGGAAGCTTTTCTTTTAGTGAGCTGATTTGCATGTAATAGTGACAATATTTGTAAGGGGGACAGATGTTGGTATTTTTGTGGATTTTTTTTCTGGCATTTGCAGTCCTTGAGCGACGACTTCCTTCTCGATGCGTTGTCTCAGGACTTCTCCACTCCTGCGGATACCCCTTCTCTGGTAAGTCCCAAACTGCTGGTTTATTGTTGGTGGAAATAAATGGAAACTTGTAACTTATAGTCTGACTTGAGAGCTAAGGAAACAGTTTTAAAATTAATGTTCCTCAGCCAGCTGTGGCCAATAAAAGTATGTTCCACCCTGAAATATTGTTCTGTAATAGTGCACAGTGTCTCCATAGTGTCATAACTGGACCATATACAAATACCAACTACACTTAGGAAAAAGAAGGCAAGATTGGATTTATCCAAAATCACTTTGTGGACCACTTTCTGTGTTATTTCTAATATTTATCATTTTCCAGATTTCTTCATAAGAAAACTTAGCTTCATGTATAATAATCCTCCTATAGGCTCTCTTGCTGGAAAATTTGGAAGATGTTGAGTAATAAATGCCAAGCAGGCTTCCCTACTGTAGGGTATTTATGTCTTGCATTAGGCATACATGCAAGTCTGTTAAGAGTTCTCTGACTTACAGATCTCTAAGGTCTGGGTTATCTATTCACAGCAAACCCAGTTTCTAAGGCACTGAATGCATTGTGGGCATCAGTCACAAAACACATTAACCGAGTCCATGTGGACAATGGCATAGAAAATTTATCAGCTGAAAAAAGGGATTAGAAATGATGATTCCTTGGAGTTGCCTGAATATTTGTTCTTGCTGAAGTAATAAAGTCTTACAAAGGGATTGCTCTCCAGTGCGTGCTCCTCGCTGCACCCCTAAAAGCACCATGCTGAGAAGTCACCAGCCAGGACCTTCCCCGTGAGCTCTTCCGGACAGATAGACACATATCAGAGAGAGCCGAGGCCTGGCTCAGAAACTGTAAGATGCAGGAAAAGTGATAGCACGAGTTGTACCCCAGACTCCTCTCATAACAGCGGTATGGACCGTGCAAGCCAGCTGCGGAGGAGCAAGGCCTTGGTTTTCTTCCTCATTATGGCTGCCATTATTATTGTTACCACGTTAGGACTCTGTTTGGGAGCCCAGACCAGAGCACTGCATTTATATGACCTCCCACATTCACCATGAGAAGGTATTTAAACAGGAAAATGACTTGAAATTTTTCTTAAATCTTGAAAAGTACTACTGTTATAAAACTAATGACATAGCAAAAGAAAATAATTAATAGTGCCAACAGTATAGTTAATAAAAGGATATAACCAAAAATCACATGGAAAAACTAAAAATTATTTGGGGAACAGTCCTAAGAACTTTTGGGGTGGGGATTTCATACACTGTGTCAAATATTCAAAGAATCACTATGGTATATATTATGAGCTTTGATCTTAATAAAATAGAAGAGAAATTCTATTTAAAATAGGAATTTTAAAATATTCCTCTAATATTGAAATCCAAAATAAAATTCAGAGTAGACTATTTTTAAAAAGATGTCACACAATAAAATCTTTGAGAAGTAGTCAAAGGCAGTGCTTATTAAATGAATCTGTTATCCTAATAAATCATGATAATGCTATTATCAGTAATGGAAAGAAGAGTTCAATAAACCAAATGTTTGTTGAATTTAAAACTTAAGTTACTCAAAGATAATAGTAACTACCCAGGAGAAGACTAGCTAGCCTAGAGCATCCAAAATACAGTGCTGAGCATTCCACGAAATGAGAACAGTGATATGGGTTGTTGCTTTTGAAAAAACTAATATTTTCTGAAAAAAATCGCTTAAATTTGTAGATGTAAAAAATTGCTAAACCATCACCATGTTAAAAAAAATTTAATTTTTTTGCAAGCGAAGCCTGCAAGGCAAATATATATGCTAGATGTTGATTTCAGCAAAATGAACTCCTAGCCATTTCTGAGAGGTTTCATGGAATAACAGTAGACAGCACTATAAAAAGACTCATCTCCAGCATTTTCTTAGAGCAATGAACTATGAAAAAGTTGAAAAATGTTGAATATTTTAAATGTGCAATAGGAAATCTGTAAATAAAGGACAGATCTCTGGGTCATTAGATTATTGGAAAACATTTCCTAGAAAGAGTATAAAACAAATAGAAATTTAAAATAGGATGGAGAAGGAAGAAGAATTGCTTTTACGATTATATGCTACTATACAAGCATTCGAAATAATAGAATGAAAAGTCAGAACGGTTCCTAACAGCTGTATTTAAAGTGATAGCACTGTGCGCATCACATTCTATACAGTGTATTACAGATCTTTTCTTTCTTTTTTTAATGAAAGAAATTTGACGAAGCTAAACTTTCTGCTGCCATCTCCGAAGTGGTTTCCCAAACCCCAGCTTCAACCACCCAAGCTGCAATCCCACCGCAGGACACTGCGGTAAGAGGCGGATCTTATTGGGGAGACACAGAGTTGTTCTAGCAATTGCAGCAAGAAAGAAAATAGGACAGCTGATCAGAGCAAACAGACAAATTATTAGAAAGATCTCGGGTACTTTTCCATGTCAGAAGAGCTCAGATGTGTGCGTTCAGGGGATGGTAAAGAATATGAGTGAAGACCTGCTGGCTTCTCTTCCACTTTTTAACCACATGACTTCAGATGGCTGACTTGGCTTCCCAGCTCTACCTAGATGTTTCCTCCAAAACAATCCTGCCAGGTTGCCCAGACAGTTGTTAGGAGCACCAGATAAAACTGGATAAAGTGTGAAATAACTGGGAAGTTCTCTACAGTGTTGGGCAGAGCACAGCAGGGTGTCTTGCATAATGTCAATACTAAATGGCTTCCTGCAAACAGGGACGTCAACATTTTATATGCATTGTCTTTGAAAACCATCTTGAAAAATATTCTTGGGATTTTACTATAATATTAACAAAAATGCATGATTGACTGATTGTCAACATCGAATCATCTCATTGGCTAATAAGTAGTGTTATTTTTTATATTTCATAGCTCAGAAAATTTGGGCTCAGAGAGATTAAATATCCCTCCTGAATCATACAGTGAGCAAATGTTCAAGGAAGTAAGTTCTTCTAGATTGCCTACAGTTCCAAAATTCTCTGCAACGTTTTGAAATCCTAAAGTGGCGGAGATACCTTCAGTATGCTTGTGCCACCAGAATGAGGCTTCATGTTTATGGAGATATTGGGTGCTGGCTTCCCACGGCCTGTATGTGCTCCTGCTCTCCTTAAAGATATGTCCCATTCTGGATGTGGTCTCAGACTGTGCTCATTAAGTCAAAGAAAAACGCTCTTTTGAAAAACTGCTGGTTAAACATCTGACAGCCTCATAGGATTATCATAGCCAGGGAATTTTTGTCATTTAATTTCAAGAAATTGCTTCCTTTGCATTGGGACCCATTAGAGAATGCCACTACCCTCACTGGAATGTGGTCCCTGACACATCACCAAGACTTCCATAGAAGTCACAAGGGAGCTTACTCACCAGGGAGCTTGGTCTGCAGATTGCACCCTTCTTTCAATCCTATTATTAGGTTGAAGATGTTGTTGCTCTTCCTCCTTCCCACTCTCAGCACTCCTCAGACTCAGTTTACCTCCCTGTCACATACCCAGATTTCTTTCTCTAACACTAAACCTGCCCTTAACAGATGGACCTGCTGGGCAGATTTGCTTCTGGTCCAGTTTGGCCAGCCAGTGACTAATCCAGAATCACTTCCCTTTTAGAAGACTGACAAAGAACTCGATGATGCTTTGGATCAACTTTCTGACAGTCTTGGGCAAAGGCAGCCTGACCCCGATGAGAACAAACCAATGGAGGATAAAGTGAAGGTAAAAAAAAAAAATCACTGGTCAGTGAAATGTTAAGGTTTTTACCGCATAAAACACCCCTACCTGTAACAGAAAAGGAAAAAGACACTTTTGACATCATCCAGAAAGAGTGGACAGTTGCGTGACTTCGGTCTCATTGTTTGTCTCATGATTTATGTGGATTTCTTTATGTTTATGGCACAGATTCCATTATAGGCAAATGTCCTATTTGTAAGAACAGACTTTGTAATGATGGAAAAGCAGAGACATGCTTTCTTCATTGTCTTCCTACCTTAACTTGCCCTTAACTCTCGTCTGAGAGTAAGGACATCACGTACATGATACGAGGTTTGTGTGTCTTCTAAGCGGACTTGTCCTGTGCCTGCAGTGGCAGAGCTCCCACATTTGGCGCTGTTCCCAGCAGCCTTCTCTCCGGGCCCTTCGAAATGAGTTCAAGCTCTGAATGAGAGAGCGTTGGGCTAGGAGTGTGTCTGGAAGAATACTTAAGCCCACAGATTTTGTACAGTAGATGCGCATTTTATTTATGTCTGGCGGTACTCAGTACTTCACGATCCATTTCATTTGTCTGGATCATGGTTTGGAACCAAGACATAATTAACTGTCTGGCGAGCCAAATCGATGTTGCAAAGATAGAGCATTTCAAAGTTCCTGAGACCTTGATTCTATTGTTATCATAAGAATACTGATGTGAAATGGACCTGCATTTGGAAAGTAAAATTATAACAATGCAGGAAAATAAATCCGTACCGCACTGCGGGGAGGGGTGTAGACTGGGCCGGAGACCAGCAGAGCCTCCCGGTGGGGTGGTTGGGAGGGCCGTGGCTTATCACCAGCAGCCCAGGCCCAAGGTGTAGCTCTATGGCACAGAGTTTAACCCTTCATTTCCATTTAACATACAGCTGGAGAAACTGCAGACGTGGGCCAGCACAAAGACATGTGGGTTCATGTTTTTTCACCAACTGTCTGTTGTCATCCATTTTGTTGTTCTGTTGCTTAAAAAAATGGAAATAGACCATATGCTTTTTTTTTTCTCAGAGATGCACAATAAATGCTGAGTGATGAAGGGCTCTCTGTAAGAAGGGAATGAGTGGTAATTATGTCTGGCGATGTTTCTAGGAAAGAGCTAAGGCCGAGCACCGGGACAAGC
Organism: Petromus typicus; assembly: GCA_004026965.1. Taxonomy (NCBI): domain Eukaryota; kingdom Metazoa; phylum Chordata; class Mammalia; order Rodentia; family Petromuridae; genus Petromus; species Petromus typicus. The sequence continues at coordinate 11,714 of PVIR01009118.1, read as the reverse complement.
TGGGGGAGAGGGACGACACCATCCCGCCGGAATACAGACACCTCCTGGATGGCGATGGGCAGGTAACCCGAGGGCCATGCGCTGGGTGGAGGCACAAAGCTTTGTAATTCAACACCCTCTTGAAATGAACAGAAGATGCCGTCTTGTACAGCACCATAAAAACGCATGACAACTGACTGCTTTTAATGTGCCCCCAGCGGCGATGAGCAGGCTCTCTGCGTTTCTGTTCAGACTTATTTGAGCAAACATCATTTTATATTCATGTGTTAGGCCCTGTGGTATAAACAGAGATGACTGATGGCCAGTTACTCAATGATGCTTAATAGTGATTCTTAGAAATGTAGAGAGAAGAATTATTGTTTCGAGAAAAAGCTATAAAAATAACCAGAACCAAGGCGTCTCGGAGGAAGCAGTCCCTGTGTAAGGAGAGCAGAGAAGGGGCCCGTGCTGGGATCCGTAATAAGACAAACGTGGCAGCTCAACCACCTGGGTCTTCCTCCTCCTGCACCACCGCCTGCTCAACAGAACTCGAGGGCAGACAGCACCATGTTCCCAGTCACAGGACCTGCTTCCTTGTCAGGAAGTCCTTGACTTTTTGTGCTTAACACAGAAGCCTGGTTTTCACAGGTCAGCCGGCCTCCCACCAGCTGTTTCCCCTGTCCCGTGTCTGAGTTAACAGATAACGCCTTTCAGAGCTGCTCCTCAAGTCAGAAGAAATCCGAGTTACATCCTTCTCTTTCTCTCCCGACCCACGGGTGGTCATGGGTGTCCGGCTCGGCACCTTCCGTAACAGATATCAGGTCTCCTTGATTCTGGGCTCTCCTTGATTCTGCAAAGTATTCCTGGGAGGAGTAATTGTGCATCTTGCTAAGAAGCGTCTGCTTTGATAGTTCTACCCGACTCTGCTTATAATCTTTGAGGAATGTATTATTCAATGCTCTTGCCTTTGAAGATGGGAAAATCCCTGGCTTGTATTTACAATCCTGTCTGAAAAATAATCTTCAGATCCTTTCATAGTGTAGTAAGTTTAGTAAGACATGAAAATGCAGGTTCCTTTTGTACTCTTTTCAATAGAATTATAAATTGTGACACCTGGTGGCACAAAGTCTCTAGCATCTGCGTTGCATCTAAGACCAGGCCCTTATGTTTCCCCTGAAGCTACTGAAAGAGTTATTGGTAAAACTAAGCTGTAGAAAAATAGTACAGACTCCGCTTTATCAGTGGTTACAGATCTCAGCTCCGTTTTATCCAAGTCAAGTCCATTACACAATGGATTCTGTAAATACTGATAGACCCAACTAAGCCTAGCAAATCTTTACAAAGACCAGTGTTTAACCAATAGTCTGCCTTGTTTTTAAGAACAAACCAGAGAAGCCGCCTACTGAGAGATCCAAAGAATCAAAGGTAAGTGTATTATGCCATGTTTCTATTACATTTTTGAAATTAATAGTTTTATCTTGCATTTTAAATTTTTTAAAAAATGTATTCTTTATTACTGCATGTTTGTGATATGTACTGATCACATTTTTCATAGGTAGTCGGTACATGACACATCTTGTTTTTACGTCCCTTCTCCTCTTGGCTCACCCCCTCTTTCTCTATGTCTTGGTCCCCTTCCATTTGGAAAAGCTCTATCTCCCTGTTTCACGTTATATTTCATTTTTCTCTTTTAAAAAACCTAACATCTATTGTTTGCCTACCTTGTGCTTTGTCTGATATACCAAGTTATGCATGTAAGCGTACGTGTGATACTAATCTCTTATTTATTACTCAGAAAGCCCTGTAAGGCTTGGAGTAAAGAAAATAAAGTTATCAGAATTTTCATGTTTTGTTGTCACCCTTATAGTTCTGTAAGGAAAAGAATGTGAGGAAAATTTTGTTCTTAATTATGCATTTTTTATTTTTAAATGCTGTAGGGAAATGGCCTCTGTAGCATTTTCCTGGTGCTTCTTCATGATAGTTATGTCTGTTAATATCTCAGAAGCCGGCAGATGATGAGGACCCCATTGATGTCCTCTCGGGAGATCTGGACAGCTGCCCCTCAACTGCAGACACCTCGCAGAGCACAGCAAAGGTAGAGGGCTTTTCCGTAGAGTCTTTGTTTGAAATTACAGTTAGGTGTCTCTGTGGGTGTGCCCATATTTTTAATTTTAAACTTGGATGAGTTGAACTTTACACAGAACCTAAAAGTAAAGAAAAAATATAATCCCCCTGCTGTTCAGACAGTAGTGCCTGGTTCATTTCCTTGGTCCTCATTGGTGTGTTTTACAAAGCTGTGCCCATAGTCCATTGATAACACATTGCTTACCATTGTTTCATCAGTGTCTTCCATGTGGCTATCATTTTTCGTTTCCATATTGTGATGTTACGATACTGTAACGTGACGATGAACACGGACTGTGACCCTCTACCGTGCCAGGGGTCTCTCTCCCGCCCATCTTCTCTCCAGAGTTCCACCCCTTTTTCTCTTGGCCTATTCATTGACTCTTCCTCACTCTTTAAAGGCCCTTCTCCATATCACACCGCCCCCTCCCCGGGCCACACTTAGCGGTGTCTCTCACACCCCTGTGCCCGTCATCACACGTCTAGTGCACGTCGAGCCAGCTGCTGTTCTGGAGTGGCAATGTCTCTTCGACTTCTTGCTCAGCACTGTCAAAATGCCTGGAAGTTAAGCATGGGATGAAAAGTGAATGGAAAGCTAAGGTGTAATTCAACAACTGAGATTGTATCTATTAACTCTACCTTGTACATCCGATAGAAACTAGTGTCCTAATTATTTGCAGAACAATACCTCCTGCAAATCTCAGTTTGCTGTTTTGAGAGCTGTTGTTAAGCGCAGCTCCCAACTGCTGAGTTGTTGGTTGCTCCTTAGTGGGTGCCTTTATTTCTGGATCATGTTAGCCTCCTATTTTGCACTTCTGGAAATTCCTAAATCCTGCCATTATTTAGTAAATGGACTTTATTTTTATATAAAATCTAGTCCAGCTCTTTGCAGCTGTTTTCACTGATGCATTTCTCCACCTTATCACTGAAAACAGTGTCCACGGTTTGGGTTTATTGGCGCATAAAGACAGTCTAATAGAGAGAGGCGAGCCCTGGTTTTGTTGTTGTTTAACAGCTGATATGTGTGTGTGTGTGTGTGTGTGTGTGTGTGTGTGTGTGTGTATTTGAGGTTACAACATGATGTCATGGAATACATATAGATGATAAATGATTGCTGTAGTGAAGCAGGTATCTATCTACCTGTCACCTTGCATACTTGGTTTTTTTTTTTTTTTTTGAGACAGGGATTCGCTTTCATAGTTCAGGCTCAGCCTTGAACTCACAGCAATCCTCCTGCCTCTGCCTCCCAAGTGCTAGGATTATAGGCGTGAGCCACCACACCTGGCACTGTCGTATGTGGTACTGATTGCTGGTGGGTGTGAGTCTCCACACCCAGCATTGTTGTTGTGGTTACCAGGATCGAACCCTGGCCCTTGTACTTGCAAGGCAGTCGCGGAACCACTGAGCTAAATCTCCAGCCCTCACATACTTTTTAGAGTAAAGAGAAGCTAAAATCTGAATTAAATCTCTGGTACAGTGTAATTTCCAAGTGTGGTCTTCATGGTATACACTAAATCCCTAAGCTTACTCTTCCTACTTTCCTGTCTGACTTCCTTTGACTTTATACCTGCAGCCCCGTCTCACTCAGCCATGATAACCACAGTTGTATTATCCATCTGTGTATCTGAGTAGGTTTTTTTTTTTTTTTGAGACAGGGTCTCACTTTGTGGTTCAGGCTGGCCCTGAGCTCAGCCTCAAACTCCCATCACAGCAGTCCTCCTGCCTCTGCCTCGCGAGTGCTGGGATTACAGGTGTGAGCCATCACGCCCGGCACTGTGGTATGTGGTACTGGTTGCCGCTGGGCGTGAGTCTCCACACCCAGTATGGCATGTGGTTACCGGGGAATTGAACCCGGGCCCTTGCGCTTGCAAGACAGCCGCCGGAACCACTGAGCTAAATCCTCAGCCCGTCTGAGTAGTTTTTAAAAGTGAGATCACACAGTATTTTTTTGTCTGTATTGAATACATCTCACTCAGCACCATCACTTCTAGTTGCATGAGTGTTGTGGCAAATGGTAAGATCTCCTTTTCAAAGGCTAAACAAGAGACATATTTGAGGTATATATATCTGTATATGTATATATATCAGTGTGTATATATATATATATATATATGTGTGTGTGTGTGTGTGTGTGAATGTGTATATATATATATATATATCTCCTAAAAATTCATTCATCTAAGTATATTTTATTTGTTTTTCATATTTTTGCTATTGTAAATAATATTACCACAAATGTGAGGCTGCAGATATCTATGTGAGATGATGATTTCATCTCTTTTCGATATAAACCCAGAGTAAGAATTTCTAGGTTGGACGATGATTTTATTTCTGATTTCTTTAAGAACCTCCTTTCCCACCACTAGTGGGGATCTCTTTCCCCACTAGTCAGGATCTCTTTCCTCCACACTTTCACCAACACTTGGTATTGTTTGTCTTTTTGATGACATGTAAGTTCCATTCTGGTGAACATCATCTGTCATAATGGTTAGCAGAGTACCAGGGGGACCCACAATTTCCTATTTAGTTTTAGCCTTTTCTTTTTATCTCTTGTCTTAGCAGTTTTGTGTAAATTCACTATTGCTTAAGAAACATTAAACATTAAGAAACATAAAATATTGTTTAATTAAATTGGAGATCTATGGGCCACAAGAAAGAATAGTCTAGTTTAATTTGACCATGGCCAGTGGTTAATTACTAGATGGACTGATAACTACAATGGCTTTATTGCTTTTATTTCCTGTACTGTAGGACAAAACCAAAAAGAGTGCTTCCAGTTCCAAGACACCCAAGAGTGAAAAGAAAGCAAAGGATTCAGCAAAGGTAAGTCTGCACAATAAATGCACTAAAATTAGTCCAGGAATTACATGGAAATGGGATTTATTCTGATAGTAATTTAATTTCTTGTTTCGAGCTATTTAGAATAAAAGACAATTAAACACTACCTCTCATTTGGCATACTTCACTAATGAGGTAAAGCTACGTATCTGTATATCTTTCTTGCATGTGTGTATTTTACATTTTAAAAATCATTCAAATGAGTGTTCTTAGTACAGTTCAAGTTGCTCCATTTTTTTCTTTTACTACACTATCACCAGAGTGTGTGATTTATATAAATTTAGAGCATGGAAACTAGTATATAAAATCAGGGAAGGATCAGTCTTTGTGGTCCAGTGTAGTGATTAGCCAGCACCTAACGAGGAGATTCATGCCCAATGGAACTGCAAGCTCATTTATCAGTCAAATTTCCACCATCATAATGAATATGCAGAGAAGGTAGAGAAAGGGTTTCTTGTGGCTCGTGATTTTGGCGGGCTCAGGGTCGTCGGGTGACACAGCACAACGCGGTGGTGTGCATAGGGCAGGAAAATTGCTCACGTCGTACGCCGGGAGACAGGAAGAGCGGAGGCAGCACATTCCCCTCTGAGGCGCAGTCTGTGTCCAGAGGGACTCTCGTGAGGCTCAGCCTCCGAACGGTCGTGGCACCCCGAGCTGTGCCACCCGGAGGACCAGGCCTTTCACAGATGGACCATCCACCCTGTGGCAGTGCATAATTTTTCATTTTGCTCTAGAAAGTAAAGTGAAAGCTAGGGTCCAGTTTAAATCTTAAATTTGGGCAGTAATGGAGCACATTTGGGACTTTCCTGTTATAAAAAAGATTGAAGCTGTGGTCAGGAAAAGACAGTAGATTAGACCATTTCTATATTCCTTCCAATTTCAGAACATCCCACTCAGTGGTTGTAATTATGGTCCTCTCTTATAAGAAATTAAAGGTACATCTTTAAGTTATGATAAAATTGTATCAAAACTCTTAAAAACAAGGTGATAATGAAATCTTATAAGGGATTCAATTCAGATACAAGAAACATCTCTGATACTAACAGTTGTTCATGCCATTTTATCTCAAGTGTATTAGTCACTTCTTTGTTGTTCAATTGTAACAAAGTAGTTTATTCACCTCTTAACAAGAAATAGAAAACATAATAACCATATATATGTTAGCCACACTGGAAATGAATTTGAAATGATAAATTCAGGATCACTGATTTTTTTAAAGATTATTTTTACTTTAGAAACTTGAGGGAGAAGAATACACAATATTTTGGCCAGATAAAGAAAAGAAACTTAGAAAAGATTATCTTATTTTCCTTCAGTGACTGCTATCTTCTATCCCTTTAATTTTGAGAAGCCTTAAGAGGTTTAGTTTCTTACAAACCTTCTCTTGTGGATCATTTTTTAAAAATACTTAATTCAGAAATCAAAGAACCTCACTGATGGTTTTGTTTTCCCTTCTAGAAAACAGAGGAAACTTCCAAGCCAAAAGGTGATGAAAAAAGTACCAAAAAAGATGATGATAAAAAAACAAGTTAAAGTTTACATTATTTGGTAAGTCGGGTTCTCACTGTAACTTAAGAGCATTGTGCCTTTTCCTAGCCTGTGTTATGGAAAGAGAAACAAAGTCTGCCTCTTTAAGTGTTTTGTAACATGCAAAATTAGCGTGTTACAAATTTTACTAAAATATCCTCAGTTAATACATACGTACTATGTGGCGGGGTGGGGAGAAGTACTCTTCAGTCTTGTAGAAATGGCAGGATTTGGGGAAAACAGGCAAAGGAAAAGATTGACCACTGATATTTGTCTCTGTGTTGGAAAGTAAACTACTATGTTTGATTCTAATTTATGGTGACTAAGGGAATCCAAAAGATGAAGAAATCTTTGAGGGCCATCTTGAGAGAGGGGTGCTTATCTAAATCTTCAAAGATTTCAGAGAGGGAAAGCCTTACTCTGAGTCACAAAAGCAAGCTACTACTTGCCTAAAGGAAATCAAAGCATAGGTCGCATCAGGTCCAGCTCTCTTTATAATCATTTTTATTTCCTATTAAAAGAGAAACATACTGATCAGAACACCAAGACTTCTCTCAAAATTTAAAGAAAAATTCCCATTATCAATATACTCTTAGTTCCCTACAAGAAATTACATCTTATTGTCTGTAGATAATGCTTTTTCTTAGTAGTGTATTTTCTTTGCCTGTAGCCATGAAAGTTACATGGCAAACAATTCACTGGGTTTTTTTCTCTGAACTTTTCAGGATACCTACGTAGAAAACCTTCAGCTGCTGGATGGCGACTTCAGAACAAACGACATTGGCAACAGGAAGGTTCCTCAGGGCGGCTGCTCAACAGTGATATTCTTAAGTTTTCTGACATCGTACACACTGTTATCTTTTCTAGAAGGAAGATGAATTTACCTGGTTTACCTGTGCTACTGTATCGAGTATTGATAAACTGAATTTTTTAAAATTGCCTTCGGTTGGGAAAGGAAGCTTTATATTTGTGAGAAATATATTTGATAAAGTTTATTGAAGCAACACCAAAAAAAGAGAGAGGAAAACATTGCAAACTTTTGCACGTTCTCCACACAGTGCCTATAAATCTCATTAGGATTTTCAGTTTGCACTTAATTTTGTTTTTTTTTTTTTCCTTAGCTTTTGGAAAACAGTGCTCTACTTGTCAGTGTTCTGACTTCCTCTTACCCCCTTTCCTGTTGAGCTTTTGAACTGTCATTTGATGTTTCTTTGGTTCTTTGTTTATAAGTCAAATATAAGATATTGTGTACATTGGGCAGATATCCTTACCCGGAGTACTACAAATAAATTAATCATAGATAACCTGGACAAATCAGGAAGCACCAATCTCCTTTTTTAGTTGAATTCTCTGGCAGAGATGGAGGGAGCAGTTCTACATATTCAGACAAAACACACTGACACTTGAAAAAGTCAGAAGAAGAGCAAAATAACAGGCTGACGCATGTCACAAGTTTCAAAAATAAGACAGTGTAGTTCTTAGGATATGCATATGTCTTGAATTCTGTTGGTTTACCGTGATATTAAACTGTGTCTTCTATTCTTCACATAAAACTTGAACCAGCAGTCATTGGCTTAGCGCCCTTTGCCACATTAGTCTGTTCACTGTTTGTTTGAATTTAGGGAAGTTAAATTTACCCAATATACATATATGTGTTCTTTTAGTATCTGTTCCCCTTCCCCCACCAAGCAATTTAAGAACTAGTCTCTGATGTCCAACCACTTTGAAGGGTTTTTCAGATCTTTCCGAATAAATAGTTTATGAGCATTGTACTGGTATCATTGATGGGATTTTGATAAATAATTAATTTCACCTCTGTTTCCTGGCAGTGAACACAGGAAAAGATGTGAGGTACATATGATAAAAGAGATTCAGACTTTCTTGTTTCCAAAGTGCACAGCCTTCCCTAATGTCAATTTAAAGCCTTTGTTAGGGCTTAACTAACTTCATTAAACTTAAGTGCTATCACCAGTACTGTCCTTCGGAGCCAAGAAAACATAGGAACCGTGCTCACAGCAGATCCCAACATTCACTGACACTCCGTAGAATGACTGTCTACCAGCAAGGCGTGGTGCCTCACACCTGTAATCCCAGCATTTGGGAGGCAGAGGCGGGAGGACTGCCACAAGTTCTAGTCCAGCCTGGGCTACATAGTGAGATCAGGGTCACCCTGAACTATAAAGTGAAACCTTATCTCAAAAAACTTTTTAAAAAATGTCTACAGATTGGGTACAAGCTCTGAGACTTCACACCCCACCTACGTAAGACTCTATCTCATCCAAAAAGTAGTTATTATTTTCAAGGATCTAACAAGAAAATAAAACTTTTCCTGAAGAATATTATTTACGTACTTACTTAATCTTCCTATTTGGGTACTACAGTTACTCCTTTTCTTCTGTTTAAACCTTTGACAGTGATGTGCATTTAAACCTTTGACATTGATAGAGGTGTTTGCAAGGGTCAGCCTGCAGAATTACTGAGGGCTGTGCACATAGAAAACACATTTGCAAATGGCATACTGCAGCCTAGGGATTTGAGTATCCTGTAAAAGTAAATGTTTAAGACATTTAGAATATGCCTTCTATATTTTACTAAAAATATCTGCAAGAAGGTATTTGCTAGTAACTCATGATGACTTAAGTAAAGCTACAAAAAGCAGTTCTCATCTAGTAAGGAGCAAATAATTGCACAGATCTAGTTAGAAGTAAGAAGTACGGTCCGGGAGATAGCTGAGTGCTCCATGCCTGCCTGGCAAGTGCAAGGTCTAGAGTTTGATTCCCAGTACCACCTCCCCCCCAAAAAAGAAGTAAGAAGCAATTTTTTTTTATTTCTGAAAGAATTTCTTCACATTGTTATGGCAATATATTATCTGTATAGAAAATGGGCTTTTCCAAAGTAATGAAGCTTTTCCTCAGGTGACCAAAATTGAAAGTATTTTGTTTCATTAATCAAGATATGAAATACAATTAAAGCAAAGTATTTTACATTAAAATCTTGGCTGTGCATATTTTTAAAGAAGTAAAGTAGGCTGGGTAAGAAATTATAAGTGATTTGTTTTTAACTTTCATTTCTCAAACCATCAACCATGCAATAGTAAAACAATAAAATTGCATACAACCACTGTTTTCCAAAGCAACACATTTTGACATTTTTATATTAGTCATATTCTTTTGTCTTGAAATTTGTATATTCAGAAATTCCTCTGTAAGACTTCAATTCAAAACTGTAGAATACGTTGTCTTGGGCTATTAAAAGCAAATATTTTCAGTTTTATAATACATCATCATGTAAGCGACTCTGCAACTGTGTATTGGCAGCAAGACCAATAATGAGTTCTTAAGGGATCAAAAATAGGCCAGATGAGGAGAGACGAGAGAGAAGGTCATTTCTCTAGGAAGTTCTCCAGTACGACTTTAAATGAAAAGTGTTGCCATAAATGCACTCTGCTTTCCAGGGGACAGGATCGCAGGCTCTCCACTGACCAATATCCAGAAGGCTTGGGCTGCACAGGTCAATATCTGGACATGAACCCAGGAGGACAAGGCCGGGCGGCAGCTGTGCAGAGCTCTAGGGTAGCTGCCTCTCCTCCAGACATGCAGTATTCTTCACGACTGGGCCTTCCAAAAGCACAGATAAAACAGCACTCGCCTGACAGACAGGCAGGGCTGAGGGCTTTGGACACTGCAGGCTTTAAATGTACAACAGAAAATGAGAGGAACAAAGCGCTTTCCTCCTCTGTGGTGGAGTGCTCACCTGGCTTGCAGTGCAGGACAGCAGCTGTCAGCGGAAGCAATGCTCCATTTGAAGAAAAAACGAACAGCCAGTATTTTCACAGAAATGGTCGAATGACAGAGTTGAAGGGAAAGGAGGGATTATCTTTATCCAGAGGGGAAAAAACCCAACTATCTCTAGAACTAAATTTGGGTGATTACAGATCATGGGAGCTTGGCAAGAAAGAGTTGTTTACAGCAGTTCAGAATTTTCATGTTGCAACCACAGTCTGATTTTATCAAAATTTGTATCCATCCAGCGTATGTTTTCCTCAATGGTTTCAATAGTTTGTTGGACACAACGGAGCTGAGAGCCATTTTCTTTCAAAGAGTGGAAGAATCCTTTTACCTTAGGAGGAGAAAATGGATTTTTAAAAATTAATTTTATTACACTAAGCAAATGTTAGACTAGTTAAAGAAAACTGAAGCCAAAATCGCAGAATTTGTGAAAATTCTCTACAGAAAGCGGAGCCGGGTGTCTGGATATGATTATGTGCACATGAGCTCAAGCTATATGAAATGAGTTCATGGCTTATGATGTCACGTTTTGTTTTTTTCCTCTGCAGCTCTTTTATTTATTCACAGTTGCCAGGCTTTAAAGGGCTTCACTGTTTACCATTTTTTAATTAAGGTTTAATTGAGTGTATCTACTTAATCTGTATTCTGTTCTATACACACAGATGCACACTTAATTTTTTAAAACATAATTATCTAAAAATCAAAATGTGCACAGTATGCTCTTTGCCAAGCCAAACATTTCAACCACATAAATGTGGTCTTTCTCCAGGGGCCGGGCCTTATGTGTTGTTACAGAAACACTGTAGGGAATGGGGTTCTTAGCAAGTTATGGTGGTAAGACCCCAACCTTGCCAGATTCTCTATCCTAATTCACAATTCATCTATTTTTCTTTCAAGATAAAATCTATGAGAAGTTCTCCAGGGCTTTAAGGAGATAAGGGACTTCTGGCTGCCTCCTCAAAAATGTCTCCATTCTTATTTCTTCGCCGGGGTATCCAAATCCCTTAAGCTCACAGGAGAGACGTGAACTTTGCCACAGCCCTGAGGACCATGCTATTTTGTTTCACTTTATGAGATTCCTAACCTTTTTACAAAATCTCCATGGTCTTAGTCCATCAACTTCTGATTCTGCAGTCAGGAAGCAAGTGGAGGCCAAAAGGTATTATTTATTCAGCATGGATTCCATAGAGCTAATTCCCTAAAAACCCGTCATAACACCCTATTACGAGTTTAGGAGTAGGGGCTGCAGGTAAAAATGGGCTTTAGGAAGATAAAATACCGGGTTTAAATGATGCGGAGTTGTTTTATGTTACATTCAACACAACTTCTCCAGTCGCCCGCAGGACAGTCCCGCTGGAGGGCCCGTACACACCTCCTCCTCCTACCCACTCGCACTCAGGCAGGGGCTGTTTTACTCTCCTAAAGCTGAGATTCATTCCCCACCAATGAAAAATCACT
>PVIR01009117.1:0-54263 GCA_004026965.1 Petromus typicus | reverse complement strand
GAGACCCTGTCTCAAAAAAACCTAAAAAAAGGAACATAGAAGAATCTGTAAAGCTGCACGCTTTATTTGAGGAGGCTGCCTCTTCCTGACAGCCAAGTCCGGCAGAGCCAGCTGACATATGGATCAGTCTCAGTTATGAATGTGGCTGTAAAATTTCTGGCTGCCAAGAAGCCTACTGTAGCTGGCTAGTTGCGGTACTGTCATCAGACAAAGAGGTTTGTGTCCATGTAAGAGCGGGGCCCAGCATACGTGCAGCCCGGGGCTGGATCCTAGCCCAGTGCCTCCCCACACGACGCAGCAGTTCAGTTACGGTGTCCAAAGAGGTGGCTCTCCAGATGGCTCTCCAAGCTCACTCAGCACTCAGATGTGAAATCTTGATCTTTCCATCTAAGCTCGTAAGAATTCCCAGAAATAAAACTCCAGGGAACATAATTTTGCCGAGAGTAAGAAAGTAAGCCGTGCGTGGACAGAGAGGGATCAGATGCAGAAATCTAGACAAGGATTTGAAAAAGAGCGCTGACAGTTGACAAAGGAGTCAGGAGGGCTCAGAATTAGCCAGGCAGAGAGGAAAGAAAACCAAATGTTCCTTGTAGGAGTAAAGTAAAAAAAAAATAGAAGAGGGCCGGGGGTTTATAACTCAGTGGTTCCAGCGCCTGTCTTGCAAGTGCAAGGACCTGGGTTTGATCCCTGAGCTCAGGGCCAGCCTGAACTACAAAGTGAGACCCTGTCTCAAAAAATAAATAAATAAATAAATAAATAAATAAGAGACATCCAAGCCCAACAGGCTCATTAAAGAGCAGATTTGGCACAGGTGAGAGTGTAGTAAACGGAAAGCTTTGAAGCACTTGTGTAGAATATAACACCGGCAAGCAGACGCGGGAGAATTGAGTGCGAGGGTCTCTGGTGCCCCGTGCAAAGGCAGTGCCTGGAGCCATGCCTGGGACGTGGGCAGCGTTATCCTGCAGACTCAGAAGAAGCCTAATAAATGCCAGCAGATAGATTCCAGTTCCCGAGCCCACAGTGCCCACAGCTGAGAGCCACAGAGCACCCATGCCCAGCATCACGAAGGCGGCGCCATGAAAAGTGGTGGTATACTGGCAATGACTGTGGCAGCACTGTTGAAAGACGAAAGACTAAGGTCAAACTAGAATTCTGCCCCCACCAAATTCCTCTTGCCAATTACCATTTTAGAATGAGAGCAAACTAAAGATCTTTATTTTTAATTGGGAAAAGCTGTGTGATTCAGCACCTGGTCCATACTGGAAAACAGGAATGAGAAATGATCTCTCCGACGCCAGGGACATGTTTGCCACACACTCACAGAGGCATGTGACAAAAATCTGCTGTGCTTCCCACGCAAGGGGCTAACTGTGTGCTTGGAGCAGGCAGGCACCGTCATGATCATAAAATATGAGACGCTTTTCTTTTACAGAGCATGCTCACACTGTTGTCTAACATCACACCTGAAATTCTACTCAAAAAAGAATGAGTTGGGTCGGTGGCTCACACCTGTAACCTGGCAGTCAGGAGACTAGGCAGGAGGAATGCTGTGAGTTTGAGGCCAGCCTAGGCTCCATAGTGAGTTCAAAGGAAGGAAGATATGAAACAATTCCATAGTGAATTCAAAGCCATTCTGAACTATATAGTGTGACTGTGTCTCAGAGAATGAAAGAAAAAATGATAAACGAGTATATGAAAGAAAAGCTTTTAGAATCAATGACACTTCTTGTGTATGTAAAAATTAATCACCAGAAAACCATCAGGTGTAGTGAATCCAGAAATTTGACCCAGTAGAAAATATAAGTCCTCCTATGAGCTTGAGAAACATCGTGTCCTTGTTTCCTGTCTAGTAGTGAATTCCTTGCCTGTTGGGTGCACAGTGGGGACACGAAGAGGAATGCAAATACCCCCGCTTCCGGGGAGGGCCGTCTGAGTGGCTGTACACATGGGCCCCTGGCACTGAGCTCACGGGTGGGGCTAGGTGGGAATTGGGGTGTAGAGTGCACAGAGTGTGCCCCACGAGACAGATTGCATGGAAAATCAGGAGATTAGTCACACAGAGTACTTCTGTCAACCCACATTATAAAGAGATACCCGGAGAAATCTAATCTGCCCTAATCTGATTACCCTGCCAGGTTTAGTTGGAGTTGTAGTTGACTGTTAATTAACAAATAGTCCTATTGTAGTTGGAGTTGGAGTTGCTATTAATTAACAAATAGTCCTTTTATTTTTAACTTGAACTTTAAACCCTGATAAAACCATATGATTAGTGAGAGTTCTTGAGGCCCAGCCTAAATGTGATGACTTGGGAGTTGTAAGATTTTGCTGCTCATCTTTACTGGTGCTGTCCCTAGGCTCTCACTGTACTTCCAGATGTATCCATTTTCCCTCTTTTCGGGGTTTTGCGTTGGGGCTGGTGGTTTCCCAGTAGACCCCGTCTTCCTGGAGACTTGTCTTCTCTTTCCTTTCGTTATTACCTGCCTGCACGCACTATTGGTTTATGTCTTATGAAGACGTCTCAGCCATTTCACTTTACTGTATGATTGACCACAACAATTTCTTTTTCAGGATTGTAGAAATCTATAGCAGAAGACTACAAGGTAAACTTTTACAGCTTTTATTTCATTTACATAAAATATATTTTCTTACAGAAAAAGTATTTTTGTTATATTGCATGTATCATAATTATGATACAGAAATTAAAACCAGATTGGACAATAAGAGCATCTCCTTCATACCTGCAGAAAAACAATGAGTTGTATTTACATTTTCCATGACATTTTGGTGCCTATCCAACCTTTTCAAACTAGGCTACTTATGTTAATACTTATATGAAATGGGCTCATCTTGTATGGTTAGCCGTATTTTCTTTTTGCCCTTTTTTTGGTTTGTTTTCACTTCACAGATTGTAAACACTTTTTCCTCCATCTCATTCATTGTGGCTGCTAGTTTCTGTTGTCTGTGTCATGGCTGAGTTTAGCCAATCACTGTGCAGGTCACGGGGGCGGGGCCTGTCAGTCTCTGTGCCAGTGCTCTGCCTCCGTGAGGACTCTGTATTGAGAAACAAGTTGTTTTGTCAGCACAAGGAACTTCACTCTGTCTGTTAAACCGCTGGCTTTCAGCAGCTCAGTCATCAGTCCCTTTGTTAATCTGTTACAAGTCACTCATGTGTTTGCTCCGCTCTGCCTCTGTGCAGACGCCGTTCACCAGCACCCAGCTGCTCAGCTACGGGAGGTGGACTATGTCCAGCTCCATCTCTTAGCACCTGGGTGCAGGTGAAGGGCCTGGGCAGAGCTCCTGTGGCTTGGTCAGCAGAGAGAGCAAACTGGCCAGAGCTGGTGTACTGTGGCTCGTAAGGGTCACAGCAGTCTGCTCGATAAGCTTTCGGGTATTATATGTGCACACGCACACACACACGCACATGCACACGCACATGCGTGTGCCAGCTGTTGGCGTCCGACCCTTAACCTGAGCCTGTCACCCCGCAGTTCAGGAGCGCCTCACTAAGCAGATCGCCGTGGCCATCACTGAAGCCTTGCAGCCTGCGGGAGTCGGGGTGGTGGTGGAAGCCACGTAAGTCAGAACCCGCCTCTGACGTCACGGGCACAGCTGTGTCGCACGCTGGCTGGCACGGGGATCCCATCTGTGGGCCAGAGCCTCAGCTTTTGTTCATAGTGTGGCTAGAGCCGGAACCGGCGTGTGGGAGGGGGCGTTTCTTCTCCAGGGGACTCTGGACAGATTAGGGTATCCTGGTCACAGAGTTTTGTGTGACTAGTGACGTTTTATGAGTTTCCTTCATTTTATTCATCTTTTGTCGGTCCAGTTTTTCTAATTTTTTGTTGCTCATTTGAAAAATAGATAAAAACTAAGAACTGGTACAAAAGGCAAGTAAAGATACCAAATAAAAAGAAGTGTTTTATTATTATTTAAATTTATTTTTGAACTTACCAGCTATGGTGGCGCACACCTGTAATCCTAGCACTTGGGAGGCTGAGGCAGGAGAATCGCTGTGAATTCAGGGCCAGTCTAGGCTACACAGTGAGCTCAAGGCCAGCCTGAACTAAATAGTGAGACTCATCTCAAGAAAAACAAAAACCAAAAAAGATTTTAGGTAGTGTGTCTAAGAAGGGATACTTTGATGCAGTAGCTGAAGCGAGGTTAATCGTTTGGCCTGCTCTGTTTTCAAATCCAGCCAGCAGCACCGTCTTTTCCCTTATGCCTCTGTTGTCTCGTCCTGTAGACACATGTGCATGGTCATGCGAGGGGTGCAGAAAATGAACAGCAAAACCGTGACCAGCACGATGCTGGGCGTGTTCCGGGAGGACCCGAAGACACGTGAGGAGTTCCTGACCCTCATCAAGAGCTGAGCCTGGTGCCGCGGCACGTGACCGCGGCGGCGGCACTGTGTTGTGCTTGTTCGTACACATTCCACGTCCAGATGTTACAGATGTGAACTTGTCGCTAATTGTATTTAAAAATTATTTATAGAAGGTCAAATAAAAATAATTACTCAAGAGGTGAGCCCTCTTTCTTCTTGCCACCTTTTAGTGGCAGCATCAGAGTGGACACTGGTGGTGGCAGGCTGTGTCGGAAGTCCCCGCTGGGCTGACCCTGAGGGTTCCGGGAAGGAGGAGGATCATGCGTTTCCTTGGGATCCTACTGCCACCCGACCTGGCAGCGTGGCCTACACACAGATTTCTCCTCCTCCTCCGGCAGAGCCGGGGGGGACCGGTGGAACACCGGAAGTGCTAGCATGCCCTGGTTCGGAGCGGCCCGCTCGGTGGTTCCTGATCATGTTTGTTAACCCTCCAGTGGCGATGTGTGTTAGATTTGCGAACTGTCCCTTTGTAACGTCCGGCACCAAGGGCTGGTGGGGGAGGTCTGCTTATTCTTCTGTGAGTTCACACAAGGCACATCTACTTTCTCTTCTTTTTTAATTCAAGTGCAGGGAATTAGTTCCCGAAGTCGTTTACGAGTTTCTTCTCCTGTAATACAGGGACTTAGAGACTGAACTCTGTGCCTTGGTGAGAATAGGACACCACTTAGAGTTAGACACTTTCGCCTTGTTTTCTTCAAAGCCATCACCGTATGATGTACTGACACCGAAAGAGAAGCAGTCGCCCCGAGGTAGCCTGAGAAGTCTCTTAGGCGCTGACTATGTATGTTCCAAGTAGAGGCCTCCGCCCATCCCCTGGGACATTATCAGATATTTGGTGTAAGCTTTTCTCAGGGCCCTGCTGATGCTCCTCTGGGCCTTGGGGGTGTGTTCAGTGTCCTGTTCGTGGTCGTAAGTGTTTTAGTGCAGGAAGCTGATGCCTTATTACTACTTCTCATAGACTTGCCTCACTGGGGCCGTGTGGGCTCCACTACCCCCCCCCCGCCCCCCGTGTCCCTCTCAGATGTGAGCATCATCACTCCCCAGAAAGCCTCTTACTGGGCCGCCCTAGAGCTCACCAGAGCCACCCTGCCCCGTGTCTGCTGCCGGTTCGCTCTTCAGCTCGGAGTGGAGCAAGATGGCGGATATGGGTGTTTTGTTGTTTCAGTGTCTAAAACCTCTACTGTAAAATCTCTCCCTCAGCCTTTCTATATATGGAGTTTCTAAAGTATAATGGTGGCTGGTTTCCCGTTCATTCTTAAATCTAACGTGGTCTAAAGTGGTAGTTAGCCACTTCTAGGAGTCCAAGCACTCAGTTCATGTTTGCTGTTTTAAAGTAAAAACAAGTGTGACTTGGAGGACCAAAGATATCTCGGGTTGTAAATTGATCCTTTTGAGCTTTTTGAATGACTCTTTGTCCTTACAGTCCTCGGAAGTGTTCCTACAAAGTCTGATGTGTGTATGGGTTGTTGTCCCATTAGTGAAGGCAAAGTAATGGCCTTGTCTTACTCTGGTCCGTAGTCCTTCAGAATTACCTCTTCATGTCCTTGACACTGAGTCTATTTTGGAGATTTTAAATACTTGTTGGATTTAAATATATTGTGCAAATTACACTGTGTTCCAATTTTATGTATGTATCCCTGTGTTCCTGAAGTTGTTCTATTTAAATTATTAAAGCGTTATGACTTTGTTCGTGTGAAAGTTTCTTTTTCATCCACAAGTATGAAGATTGTACATCACTGAACTCAACCATTTAATTCTGTTTTAGCCAAACTGTGCCTTTAAGGACTTCACGCGCCCATTGCGCTGCGGGACGCACACCTCCGTGGTAGCCAGAGGCGGTTCCAGGCTCTCCCGACGCTCTCTGTGATGTGTGCTGGGTGTTACCAGGCGTCAGCTTCTTTCTGGCTGTGGGAGGAGGGTCTAGTGTGAGGGTGAAGAACCGCAGTGTCCCGGGTGCCCCTTTGCTGTGCTAACTTGAGGTCCCAGCAGCCCCTGGGCAGTACTGGCCTCCTGTGCAGTCCGCGGGTCCAGGTTCTGGGTCCCAGAGTGGTCCGCTGCTCCTGCAGGACCCGCAGACAGAGCGATGACCTCGTTACTGCCGTGAGACATGGAGAAGCCACATTGCAAGGGCTGCAAGTGGCTGCAGTGCAGAAGGAGGCTTTGCGTGAACACGGCTCCCTGTGATGGTGGGGTGAGAGGAGAGGGCCTCTCTGCGGACAAGCTCAGGTGGGTATGAGGCACTGACTGCTGCACGGCTTCCAGAGACACTTGGTGTTTTATTTTCAATTTTTGTCATGCTAAACAAAACACGTACAGCAGCACACAACCCCCCAGACCCCTGTACCCAGCGTCAGAGTTTCAACTCATAGCCACCTGGTTTCTTCTAGACCCCCATCTCTTCTTCTAGATCCCCATCTCTACCCAATTATTGCAAAGCAGTTCCTAGGCACCATTCCATTTGTAAATATAATGTCTAAAGGGAGTAGAATCGTGAAAAAGAATTATATAACCAAATGTGCATTTCTGTATAAAAATTAGTTCTTTTATATCACATAGCCAGTATTCAATTTTCCCCTAGAATGGCTCATAAAGTTGTAGTTCATATGAGTCAAGAGATGAATGCAATTCATACATTTGTCTTTGGCTAACCTGTTTAGTTCTCATACCCTTTCCCTCTCTTCTCCCTTTCTCTATCTCTTGATCCTCTTTACATTGGAGAAAGATCTATCTCCGTACTACTATTACCTATCTTTTATTTTGCTATTTATAATTTGGGTCACTCATATAATAGAAACTCATGTATTGTGTATTCAGTGAATATGGTCTCAGGGTGCTTCCGTTTGCTGTGAGTTTATCCTTTATGGCAGAGTAGTACTCCACCGGGTATATATACCACATTTTCTTCATGCATTCATCTATTGATGGCCATGCGGGCTGCTTCAAAGATTTGGCCATTAGAATTGTGCAGCTAATGTGTTTCTTAAGTCTTCTAAGAATCTTAGAGATTCTTTTCAGTTCTCTTTCCCATCATGTCCTTACAACTTGCAGTCATTCCCTGGTACCTGATAGCTTTAAAACTTGTTGAATTTGATAAGAGTGAGTCCCACACATACATTTCATCCTGGCACTTGTCTTTGGTACTTGCCACAAAAGCTGGCCCTTGTCATTGTCAGGCGCCCTTTCCAGCCCAACCGTTGGTCCAGTTCATTTCCGGTACCAGTGGCACCTCCAGAACCACCTAACGGTAGACAGCGAGATCCCATGAGTCCCACCATATCAGGGCATCCGCTTTGGCAGAAGCTTGGACTCCAGTCATCTCCCACATGGCTGCTTTGGCTTCCTCGTGGGGATCCTCACTGCCAGGCTTTTGGGTAAGGAGGAAGGCAGGCTTATGGCGGATCCGGAAGCCAGGGCTCCCACGAGGTGGCCTTCACTTTGGGGCCCTGCCCTGGGGGATTGTGAGGTCTGGGTTGGCCGGGGAGTACTGTGTCTCTCCGGGAAGTGACAGGGTCTTCTGTGTAAGCAGCACTTTGCTTCCCTCCCTCGCAGGCAGCCCTGCTGCTTCCGGTCTGACGCCTGCTGGGTGGTGTCCGAGGCATCTGGCCTCCTCCCCGCGTGTGTCTACATCCTGCTGTTTGTTGTGAGCAGTGTCCACAGTGCTGACCTTTTGAGAAATCCTGTAGCTCTGGAACTGACTGTGCTGCCTGGAGGAACATGGCCTGACTGTGTTGAACACCCTGGGGTTGCTGATTTTTTCCTGACTTTCGGATGTGGGTTTCTTTCTCCTTTTTCTGGCTTTTCTCACGTTTGAAAATGTGCTGAACAAATAATGAGAACCTTCTTCTTTTAGACTGAATCTTACTATGCAGTTCAGGCTGGCCTTAAGCTCCACTGTGCAGCTCAGTTTGGCTTCAGATTCATGGTGATCCTTCTGCCTCAGCCTCCTGAGTCCTCCGGTTGCAGATGTGTATCACCACACCCAGCTTCCCCTGTCTCCATGGAGTCTCCGATTGTATTTGGGTGTTGCTAATTTTTTTTTTTTGAGACAGGGTCTCATGTTGTAGTTCAGGCTGGCCCTGAGCTCAGCCTCAAACTCACATCACAGCAATCCTCCTGCCTGTGCCTCCCGAGTGCTGGGATGACAGACGTGAGCCACCTTGCCCGGCACTGTGGTATGTGGTACGGATTGCTGGTGGGTGTGAGTCTCCATGCCCAGTATTGTATGTGTTTACTGGGGGATCGAACCCAGGTCTTTGTGCTTGCAAGACAGGCGCCAAAACCACTGAGCTAAATCCCTGGCCCCAGCAATGATTAATTCTTATCCTTTGCCCCACTGGGTCTGCTTTAGGGAATATATCCTCCTGATGTAGACTCATGTGTGAAAGTGAGGTTTGTGTGTGAGGTTTTCAGTGTGGGCTTCTGTGTCATAAGGAAGCTCTAGATTCCAAGTCAGCTCTAAGCACAAAGCTCCCCAGTGGCCAGTGGGGTTTGCACTGTGCATTTTAGGGTCTTCATCTAGAAGTGGGTCGGACTCTGACCCATGTCTTTGTTACTTTTCTTCTTGCTGAGATGAAATACCTGACACTCAAAGGTAATGGAGAAAAGAGAAAAGGGAAAAGGTTTGTCTAGTTTATAGTTTGTAGAAGTTTCAGTCCATAACTGGCTGGCTCTAAGAGAGAGGTGTAACAGCTTATGGTGGACTGCAGGTAGCAAAGCAACAAGGCAACTTTAGCAGCATCTTTCTGCCCTTTTTATCTTACCCAGGCTACCGGGGTTAGGGTGACGCTAAGCCAGTCGATGGACCAGTTTAGTGATCACACGTCCTTAATCCTAATATCACACACTTTAGATTCAGCCATCTCTGAAAGGCCCCATCTAAGGCTGCATGAAGCTTTGAGGAGACATCTAGACACAAACCATAATGTTCCACCCCAGGCCCCACCAAAAACTCATGCATATCCCTTTGTGCAAGACGACGACGACAATAATAACAACAACAGTTATTCCATTTCCAAAAGTTGCCAAAGTCCTAACAATTTCAGCATTGCTGAAAATTCCAAGTCCTAAGTCTTCTCTGAGATTTCAGATAAACTCTTAGTTTTGTCTCTGTGTAAACGAAAGTTAACAGCAGTATGAGACAGACATTTCTATTCCAAAAGTTATAAACAGGAGACATACAAAGGAATGGGACCAGTGCAAGTCCAAAATCCAGCAGGAAAATCATTAAATCTCACAGATCCACTTCCAGTATCCCTGGCAACCTGTGCCAAGCTGTAAACTCCAAAAGGCTGGGGTGGCTGTGCCCCTAGACACAGCCAGGGGCTGTAGCTCCATGGCATCTCTGGGGCTGGCTATGCTCCCTCCTTACGATTTTCTTCAGATGGTCCATACTCCCAGCTTCTCCAAACTTTCGAGGTCTCCACTGCACCTCAAGCTTCACACTCTGCCCTCTCAGGAGCACACAGCCAGGCCTCCTGGGTCTGCTAAAGTCTGGTTGGAAGCCTCTCTGACTAAACAACTCCTCCATTCTGTATGCACCTAAAAGCAGCACCACGTGGATGATGCCAGAGCAGTGCCAGGCTTCCTTCTTTTTTTGGCTACACGGGTCCAGGGCCTATGAACAAAATCTCCAACAATAACTTCCCTAGAACATGGTGCTGTAGGATCTCTTCTCAAAGCAAAGCCCTTCAGTTTTGCAGTTTTGAGGCTCAAAATAGTAGAGTCCTTCTGCCTCTAGTGATGACCTCAAGCTATCTTTTCTGTTCTTCTTTCTCAGCTATTGTGGTCTGTCTTTGTAGTCTACAGCTGTACTGGAGCTTTCCTTCTGTCTAAACTCAAAAGATTTTAAATCGTTCTGCTGGGCTCTTTGCTCTTGATTCTCAACACAGATCTGGCTAAAAGTTCCCAAAAGTAACCATGCTACAGCCTCAGCATTAGATTGCCTTGGAATTTCTTCTGGAAGATTAATTAATCTGCCACCCTTAGTCTTAGTCTAAGGCAGTCACTGGACACAGGCAAAATGCAGACAAACTTTCTGCCAGGCCACAACATACATCATCTGGAGTCCTACAGCCAGTGCAGTCCTTCCTGGTAGAAACCTCCTGAGCATGGTCTTTATTGGCTTTGTGGTCTTCTGAGCTCTGACCAGAATCTTCCATACACTGCAGCTTGGGGCTTGTTCGACTCTACTTTGCATCTCTGAACTGTTCCATGGTTTCCCTTGTCTCACAATCCAGTTCCAAAGGCTCTTGGACCACGTGGCCAGGTAATGTCAGAGCACTCACTCTACTCTCAGTACCAGATTTCTGTCTTAATTACTTTGCTTCTTTTTGAGATAAAAAGCTAGACATTCCAAGTTCAAAGGGGGAGTGTTTATTTATCTCACAGTTATTAGAGGCTTCAGTGCATAATTGGTGGGCTGTAAAGCAGGATGGCACATGGCAAAGGGGCAGCAGTTCGTGGTAAAGTAAAAGTAGCAAAGCAACAGGAACTTCATCTTTCTGCCCCTTTCATCTTCTGCAAACTACGAGACGAGGGTGATGCTAAACCATTCTGTGTAGTGGTTTAGTGATCACATGCCCTTCATCCTAGCACCACACACTTAGATCCAGCCACCTCTGAAAAAGCCACCTATGACTGCATGAGGCTTTTGGCGACAGCTAGACACGAGCTATGACATCTGCTGTCATGGGCTCGAGCTGAGCAAAGTTCTGAGCTGAGCAGAAGCACTGGTTGGTTCTGGTTTTGAATCCTTTATGGGGTTTATCAGTGTCTCATCTGAAGGAGGCGCAATTCTCTCGCTTGACAGGTTTGGGGGAAATCTATCCTTTGGGATGAGTGAAGGCTGAGGTCTGTCTGGCCGCCCTTTTTCTCCTTACCATTCGCTCAGGACTGGAAGGCAAAGGCTCCAGCTCTGCCTTCTATGGAAACAGCACCAGAGGATGCGTTCTTGGGAGGGAAGGTGCAGAACTCAGTCCCTGTGAGCCTGAGCCCGTCTATGTGACACGCTGTACAGAGGCGTCACCTCCAGTAGTTTTCAGTGCGCAGAGTTCGGGGAAGGTCGTTAGTATCTTCGGGGAAGATTGAACAGATAGTTTGGGTACATAGAGTTCAACATGCAAATGTGTGGAAAGGCACAGAGATAACCATGGGTGGCTGCCTGTATCTGTGAGAAAAACTGACCTGATGGATAATGGTAAAGTAAACACCGACTGCTGAGCTAACAGAAACAGCGAGATAACCCGGCTTCCGGGCAAGGAGGACAGGAGTCAGCCCTCTGTGCTTTACCATGGTTAGACGACATCCGCCCCATCGATCAGGAAAAAGGTGCTTAAGCACAGTTTTAGTTAATCATCAGAACTAGCTGAAAGACTTAGACACAGTTGTCTATTTCACCAAGGGATGGCGAAGACAAAGGACCTTTGCTTAAATTATGAGC
The DNA here is from genome assembly GCA_004026965.1 of Petromus typicus. Lineage (NCBI taxonomy): Eukaryota > Metazoa > Chordata > Mammalia > Rodentia > Petromuridae > Petromus > Petromus typicus. The sequence continues at coordinate 42,447 of PVIR01009117.1, read as the reverse complement.
TCTCTGGCTACCAAATAAGATCTTTTTAAAATTATGTATCTAATTTACATGGCTAAAAGTGAGAAATGCATATCTTTACACCTAGGGAGACAAAGGGGTAGAGCGAACTGTGGCACCCATATGATTGCCTGAGGCGGTGCTCAGGGTGACAACCTATGCGGTGTTCTGGGACAAAAAGGCCAAAAGTAAAGCTGGTCAACTCTGGGTGAAGTAAAGTAAGCACCGCTGTTGCCCGAGCTTCTCTGACCCCAATGTTTGTATCTAACTCACTGGACCCAGTGATCTCATCGGAGCTTGGCAGACTTTCTGGACAGGGCCTGGTAGGGAACATTTTAGACTGTGCAGGTCTCGTAGTTTCTGTCATTAATGTCCAGCTCAGCCCGAGGAGTCAGACAGAGGAGGCTTTGTGACAAGTCCTGGCTCCACTCAAGGTGTGCTGACCAATGAATCCCATGTGCCCGGAAGCCTGGCTGGGGACGGTCCCTTAGCTGCTCCTTGTCACCAGTAGCGCCTCCTTGAGCAGACTGGTTCTTGACAGTAGCTCCAGGTTTGCAGGACTCCTCAGAGGCCTGACCCATGATGGCAGTGCGTGGTCGCGTGGCTTCCAGAGCTGCAGGAGGGGGGGGAGCCAGGTGCTGTGTGCATGGAGGTCTGGGTGGCACATGTAGGGTGGGCAACCGAGCTGAGCAAGGAGAGCACGGGCCCTGGTGGGGGCGTTTCCAGGGGGAAGGAGGGTCCCGGTCTGAGAGGCCTCAGCAGGCCAGGAGGGTGAGGTGTCTGAGCAAAGGGGAGACACCTCCCACATCCTGGAGGCCTCAGGTGCCTGGGACACTGACCTGAGGGAGATGGGCGCCGCTGCAGGGCAGGGAGCAGCTTTGACAGCAGTGACTGTGGCTCCCAAGGTTCCCGGCTGTTCTGGAGAGAGAGAGAACCGGAGGGACTGGTGGCTCATGGGACCAGAGCCAGCGGTGGCCCTGGTGGGCAGCCAGCGTGTGGGACACAGTGCGTGGGAGGGTTACAGAAGGACACGGCAAGGGTGGGGGCACCAGAGGGCTCTGAGGAAGTCGGGAGCACTGGAGCCCTGTGTTTCCTGGTGACCTTTCCTCTGACCAAGGCTGCTGCTGCAAGGAGGAGTAGATGGAGCACGGGCGGGCCTGGCCGGACGTGGCCACCAGACACACTAGATTCTCAGGACAGTCCTCACCCAGCTCAGGTCATTGCTTTTATGAAAAATCTTTCTTTTTAATGAAAATCTGGGTTTCTTGCTGCTTTTAAAAACATGAAAGATAGGGCAGTAGTAGACGAGAGACAGCAAGGCACCTGGCAGGGTGTGATCCAGTGGGCTACCACCCTCTGTGCCCTGGTGGCCACATTTCAATATCTTAGTGATAGTACTATCTTTTCTTTTATTAGGAAAATTAACAGCTTATTTAACAACTAAAACAAATTGTTCTGGTATTTTGAGAGAGGGTCTCACTGTGTGGCACAGGCTGGTCTCAAACCCATAGTGATCCTCCTGCCTCAGCCTCCTAATGCTGGGATTACAAGTGTGCACTACCAGGCCCAGTTTAACAGAGATAATTTATGTAAAGCACCAGAGTAGTTCACTGAGTTCAGGGAGATTGGGCAGCCCTGGAGGTGGGGCTCGCAGGGCTGGGAGGTGAGGTGAAGCCTCCCTTCACGCAGGACGACAGCAAACCAGAGGGTGGGAGGGACCGCGGCTCCTAGACGCTGAGAAAACTGCGTGGGCCTCACGCTATCGCCTCACAAATCGGAGTTCATTCTCTCCTTCCGCACAGCTCGGTGCGGGGCCTGGATGGCCAGTGACTCATCTAAAAGCCCTGGAGTTCACCCAGCTTGCGGCCTCTCAAATTGCATTTGTAGCTCCTTATCAGGCGAGTGAGGAAATTAAAGCGGGCGGCTGCGGCGTTGCTAAGGAGAACGGCTGCGCAGACGCCCGGGCTGCGCGTCGCGGCCCATTACAGCGTCACTTCCCACTGTGGCTAATAAGGTTTGAAACCGTCTCAGGAAACCTGCTGTTCCTTTCTAAGGTCAGGAAACAGGGTAATCTGGTTATAAGCAAGAGATAGAATTGCCCTTCCTAGGGCTGAGGCTGGTGTGCATACGTGTGCGCACACACGCCACACCGGCGTCGATAGGAGGCCTGAGTCTCACATTAATAGCAGCAGGGGTCAGAGGCAGCGGTCCTGCCCAGCGACCCTGACCCGGCCTCAGGAAGTGTGTGCTGAGTGGCCTTCGGCTTCCTTTCGCCCCAGATGCTTCTGAGGGCGGACACTGCTTAGTGGCTTCTTCCAGGCCCCTTTTTTCTGGAGAGGAGGCCCTGGCGTCTTGTGCCAGGCTCAGGCTGTGGGATACTCAAGCTCCCTCCCACAGCCCAGTGGTTAGAACCCTGCTCCTGTCACCGTGGCTCCTGGTGGCCCAGAGGCTCAGAGCTGACCCGGCACAGTCGGGCCGGACCGTTGAGTGTTTGGCGTCTGGCGCTGTGGCTGGGGCTGAGTGTAGCCCTCAGCCTGACTCCGCTGTCCCTCTGGGGGACTGTGGCCTCTTCTCTCGCTCTGGCTGGGCTAGGGAGGTGAGCCCTGCTGTTTTCAGTGGTCACAGCTTCTCTGCAGTGCCAAGAATTGCTGATCTTTAAGAGGCATAAAGGGATTTATTAGGCAGAATTTTGAAAGAACACTCAAACAGATGTGAGGGAGAGAGAGAGAGAGAGAGGCCTGATAGTCTGGAGCAGGGTGGATTTATGGGGGTCTCAGGTATGAAGCTGCAGAACTTGGGAACCTGTGGGAAGAGGACTAAACAGATGAAAGGTGCTTCCAGCAGGGAAGAGTCGGGGCCCATGCATGGTGACAGCCATCGTGGGCACAGAGCTGGAGCCTGTGGAGGGCGGGGGAGGTGTGTTTGAGCGGGACGTCTTAAGGCTGCCTGGTCCAACAGCACTTCCCTGAGACGTGTGGGGCTTCTCCGCCCTGCAGGAAGTGGCCTCCCAGGCACAGCAGTTGAGGAAAATCCTGTGCTGTGACTCTCAAAGATGCCACTGCCCCAAGAGGACAGGACAGGCAAGGCGGAGACATCTGTACCTTGCCAGCAATGGAGCACCATCGCTGAGCTATGTGTGCAGCTTGTGGGCCTGCTACAGGCTCTGAGCCTGGTCCTTGGCTGATGTAGGGGACCACACAGGCTACCGTGGGTCTGAGTCCCTCTGTCCCAGCCCCTCTCTTCCCTCTCTGCACTCAGTTGCAGTGGGGTGAGCAGCTGTCCTCTGCCAGGCCCTCCCATCAAGTTTCTGACTTGAAGCCTGCAGACAGTGGACTGAACCCACCGAAACCATGAGCCAAACTAACCCTCAAGCCGCAGGTGTTTGTATCAGTGGCAGGAAAGTGACTGGTACACTGAGGGGCACAGAGGGTATGGCACATGCAGGCAGCTGCCGTGGAGAGGGGACCTGCCTTCTGGAAGGACTTGGAAGCATTTCGTTGGATTTCGAGGCATGACAGTATTTTCTGTTAATCCTGGTCAAATGGCTTTGCATTTTTTAGAGTGCTTTCCTGTAGATTGAATTTGAGCTTCGTAATATAGAATATCTTCTCTGGGTTTATTGAATTTTAATTTTGTCAGTGTCTGAACAACTGCTCACAGGGGAGGCTGTGCTTGATGACAGGCAGGGAGAGGAAGCTCATCTTACAGTTGGTGAGGAGCGCTTTGAGGAGCTGGCTGTGGACCCCCAGTCCTGAGGAGGGTGCTGCGGGGCAGTGAAGGGTTGGGTATGGCAGAAGGCAGAACAGGAAGGGCCTAGGACCGGAAGAGGTACCACTGTGGATGTGAGACTCAAAGTCTTGTTTTCTGTCCCAGCATCCATGTGAGAAGAATAGGAGATCCTTTCCCCTAAAGCTGTTGTCTTTGATGTGTGAGCTTTGGTAGGCCATAGTCCTCAAATATAAAATGAGATTATAATATCTACCCAAGGAACCCTGGGGAGATTGAGTTAACACATTTATTTATTTATTTATTTATTTGAGACAGGGTCTCACTTTGTAGTTCAGGCTGGCCCTGAGCTCAGCCTCCAATTCACATCACAGCATTCCTCCTGCCTCTGCCTCCCGAGTGCTGGGATTACAGGCGTGAGCCACCACGCCCGGCACTGTGGTATGTTGTACTGGTTGCTGTTGGACGTGAGTCTCCACGCCCGGTATTGTATGTGGTTACCAGGGATCGAACCCAGGTCTTTGTGCTTGCAAGACAGGCACCGGAACCACTGAGCTAAATCCCCAGCCCTGAGTTAATACGTTTAACAAAGGGTGCTGAATGCATATTATTATGAAGACAACAGTAGTAAGGGCCAGGAATATTGGACTCCACAGGTTAAAGCAGTTGAGGTGGTTTATGGCCCTATCTCCCAGCACAGTTCCAATTAATCCCGCTCCTCCCTTTTGTGGCCTCACCAGGGACATGGTGACAAACATCAGGGGCAAAGGCTGTGGTCCAGTCTACTTCAGGAAGATGCTTTTGGAGAATAACCAACGCTGTGATTTGATGAAATGACAGCCCAAATGGAAACTTGACCTTGAACCTCCTCAGCTGCATCAAGGGCAGCAGTAAAGTGACATCTCCCACTCGAGGGATGCCGAGTGTCGAAACTGGAGTGCTCTCCCTAATGTGGCTCTGCTGCTTCCCAGCTATGGGACCAGGGCCTCCCAAGGCCTCAGTTTCTTCCTTTGTAAACAGGAATACTGCTTAGTAGTGTTGTGAAGTTTTCTAAATGAGATGCTATCTGTAGAGTGCTTAGCAAGTTAAGTGCTCGGAGCCTGGTGAGGGATCAATAAAAACCTTTCACGATGTTTGTTGTAGCCACTCTTGTGGTTAGAGATGCCCAAGAAGATAACGGTTCGCAGCTGGGACAGGACATTATTTTCACAGCAGGGCTCGTCCCGTGATGGCTCCTTTCCTCTTGCTGTGAAGACAACACTCCTAGAACCCCCACCCTAGTCCTGATCCTCAGCACCCGGTGGAGAAGGGAGCGGCCGTGGCCTCCTGTGTGTGTCTGGGTCTCTCATCTCAGGAATGAGGGGTGACTTAGGCTCCTGCTGCAGCGTCAAGGCCTCAGGGGATTTTGAGGTGCTTAAACCCAGACTTTCCTCCTCATAGTCCTCTGTTTCTTCCAGCTACCTGACTGTTCTCTCCTCGTGTGAGCTTATCTGTCACCTCGCTTGGCTTGCGAGGTGCCTGGGGCCTTAGTAGGGTCACCTCTGGCTGTGCATAGGTGGCTCATGGAGATGAGACCTTGGGGAGCAGCCGACCCCTCCTCCTTTCTTCCCTACACTGTTTGCTTTCTCTTCCTGGCCCTGTGAACTGCGGCACTTTGTTCCACGGTGTCCCCTTGCCATGATGTACCTGCACTGGAGCCAGCTGGCCCTGGACCGAGCCCCCTAAACCACAAGCCGAGTGAAATCTCTGCTTCTTTAAACTGGGTAAATTGAGCATTTGGCCCCGACCCAGGAAGCCAATTGATACACTCAGCTTCTCTGGACTGTGTCGCGCCCTCAGCTGCTGTCCACGCTGTGCCTGGGCACGCATGTGCTAGCGTTGTCCACCATGAGGAGGCGACATGCCGAGTCGCTGCGGCACGGGACTCCTCTCCCCGCAGAGGAGGAGCCCAGTGAGGGAGATTCCTCAAAAACTAGGACTAGAGGTCCCGTTTGACTGTGTTATTTCCCTGCTGAGTATCTTCCCAAAAGGACTTAAAGCATCGTTCCACAGCAGTATGTTTATAGTGGCACCATTTGTAATAGCTAAATCTGAACTGAACAGCCCAGAAGTCCATCAACTGGTGCTGGATAAAGAAGTGGGTTTTTTAAATAAAGTATGACTCGGATCGCTGTGAGCTCGAGGGTGGCTGGAGCCAAATACTGAGTTCAAAGCCAGCCTACACTGCACAGCAAGACCCCATCTGAAAAAAAAGTACAAACCTTAAGACCCCCTAAAAAACCAGACCTAGGACTGCACTGAGTAAAACAGACACAGGGGTGGGGGCTTTGGTCAAGGGAATGGGAAGCCCTGGGATTGGCCCGTAGGTCAAGTGACCTGTGATCCAGGCCCCAGAGGTGACCGACTCAACCAACACTCAGCGGTCTCTGTCAGAGCGCGGGCTGGCCAAGTCTCTGCAGGAACCACCGTGTCTGCCGCCATGCCGACAACCTCCCCCCGGGACCACTGGAATGGGGACCTCGAGGGCCCAGCACAGCCGGGGAGGGCTTTTCAGGACAGGGATCAAGGCCAGTCTGTCAGACTTGCTCCATCTCAGAGGCTTGTGTAAGAAACGGACTTCAGATACCAGAAACAAAGAGCTGAATTGGGAACATCGAGTGCAGAAGAGATTTTAATAAAGATTAGAATGGCTCTCTGCGGGCTGAGGCTGCCGCTCTTCCTACTGTGACCAAGGCGGTGACCTGTCATCTGTGCTATGGACTTAACGTGGGGACATAAGCAGAAGTCCCTTTGTGGGGCTGGTGGGGAGGCTCCTGTTTTCCCCTTTGTCCTCCTCTGCCCTTGGCTTCTCTGCCCAGCGGGTCCGAAGCCATGGCTCACTGCCAGGAGCGCTGGGAGCAGAGTCCGCACTTTGCCTGGCATTGTGGACGCGGGCCAGGGGCTGGGGTCTTAGTTTTCATCACTCTCTCTGTGGGCTTTCTCCTCTCCTCTTCCTGTCTCTCTCCTCCTCCCCCTCCTCCTCCTCCTCCCCCTTTTCACCACAGGGAAACCCAGGCAGGCAGAGAAGCAGACAAGCTGTGTGTCTGCAGCCCAGCTCTGGCGGTCACTGAGACCTGGCCAATCCTGTTTGACCACTGCCTTCCTGTTATTCTGAACCAAGTCCCCCTCACCTGGTCCCCACTCGGAGACAGGTCAGCAGGAATCTCAGACATCGGGGTTTAAAGAAAATGACTGTACTAATTCACCTAAAAATGAAAACCGATTTCCTATCCTTTGCTGAAATTTCTTATACATTGTGGGGACCAAGGACCTCTAGCTTTTGCACCTGGCTGGGAGTTAACTGCCCTCGGTAGCCGAAGCTGCATCTGACATATGACAAGTGTATGTGTGTGTGGTGGCACATGCCTGTATTCCAGCACTCAGGAGGCTGAGGCAGGAGGATCACCACAAATTCAAGGCCCGTCTGAGCTATCGAGCAAAGACCCCATCTCTTCTGCTTCCTCCCAAAGCATGCCAACCCATTCTCGTTTTGGAATCTACTCTCGCAAAAGAGAAGCAGCTGCCAGCTGGGCTGGCCATTGCGTGGGGAGTGTGGCAGGACAGGCCCACTGCCACAGTTGCATCTGAAGTGTCCCAGAGGCTCCGGTCCCCAGCCCGTGCCTCCGTCAGGAGGTGGAGGCTGCTGGCTGGAGCGTGATCCTCACGGGCAGATCACGCCATGGGCGAGGTCCCAGCTGAATGTCCCACTGGCCCACGGGGCCTGTTTTAGCCACTTTCTCATTTCTGGAGAAAACACCTGATACCTACATCCTGAAGGAGAGGTTTATTTTGGCTTCTGGTTTCAGTCCACAGTTGACCTTCCCCAAGGCAGAAGCAGCGTGGTGGAAGGGCCTGAGTGGAGAACAGAGGCGGGGCCATGGCAGCAGGAAGCAGGGAGAGGGGAGGAGGCAGGGAGAGGGGAGGAGCCAGGGAGGGACAGGCTCTTCCAAGCCACACCCCCAGTGACTGCTCTTCCTCCCAGACTCCACCCCCTAACAGCACACTGAGCTCTGACGCCCCAGAGGATGAGTCCACCAATGAGCGCTAGGCCGCATGATCCAGCCACCTCCAAAAGCCTCAGCTCAGGACATGCAAGCCTTTGGGGGATCTGCTAGGTCTAAGCCATGACAGGCCTGGTAGGAGGAAGTAGATCATGGTTCCTCACCTGGAAGAGGATTTCTTGCCTCAGGTTCCCATTCTCTTACTCCCATGAGGTGAGCAGCTCTTTCCTGTTGGGCCTTCCCACCATGATGTCCTGCCTCACCATAGTCCCAGCAATGCAGCTGCCCAGCCACTGATAACAACCTCAGGATTAACTCTTTCTCCTTTAAATTGGTTTTCTCAGGTATTTTGTGACACCAGCAAAAACCTGGTTGGCACAGTGGCCAAAGGAGGGACGGTGGCTGTGAAGGTGAGGATCAGGAACCCTTTCTCTGCCTCCTCTAGAAGCCTGGTGAGGCCAGTGTGCAGTCCCCAGCCTGGGCCCAGTGTCCAGGAGCTCTGCTTGTTGACTGGTTGGTACTGTACCCCAAGAGTCAGGACAATCATGACTCTGGGTGTCTGTCAAGGGCTACCATGGAGACAGTCTTGGCTTTGGTGTCTGGAAGTCCCAGGTTTCACTTCCTGTCAGTGGAGAGGGTGTCCACTAGTACAGCAGCAAAAGAGGAAGGTTGACAACACTGGTCAAAATCACAAAGCACATTTCCAGTGACTTGCTCTTGCTGTGAAAGGAGGAACACAAAGAAGGTTCCTTAATGTGCATTTGTCAGAGCAGAGAATGGACAGCTTTTAGATGCCCATCTGCCCTGGGCAGGTCCAGGTGCCTGTGGGTTATATGGATTTTTTTGTTTGTTTGTTTAGTTTTTTGAGACAGGGTCTCGCTTTGTAGTTCAGGCTGGCCCTGAATTCACTATGTAGCAAGGGTGAGCCTCAAACTCTCGGCAATCCTGTCTCTGCCTCCTGAGTGCTGGGATTACCAGTATGAGTCACTAAACCCGGCATTGTGGTTTGCGATACAGGGAATTGAATTTAGGACCTTGCACTTGGCAGGCAGATGCTGGAACCACTGAGCTAAATCCCCGGCCCTATATGGATTTTTAATTTTGTTTTATGAGTGTTGAAGAAGTGGTACCATTGAGCTAAATTCCCGGCAGATTATATAGATTTTCAGTAACGTTGCTGAGAAAGGCCAGGCTGGGAATGACGTGTAGCATCCTACCTTGAGTGTTTTGCTTGAAAAAACTTTCAAAGGGATCAAAGAATGAAGTTGTGTTCTGTGCGTGTATCAACTCTTGTGACCAGCATAATCACTGTGTGCTGCAAATATGTAATAGAAATAAGGACAAAAACTTCTTATGTGCACAGAATATATAGAGAGGACAGGAAACTCACAGCCGAGGTGAGTTTGCGGGAGATGGGTTCTCACTGTGGACACCGCTGTAAATCTGAACTTGCGCCATTTATACGGGTGAAAAGTGAATAGCGCGGTGTGAGAAGCCGATGTCCGCCAGAGGGCGCCAGCTGCCGAGTCACTGCCTTCCTCACACCGGGCTCCTCTTTGGTTGCCAGATGACCGGGCTGGCCAAAGGCAACTTGTCCTTGTTAGGCCTCGAGTGATCGTCATTGCTAAAAGTGCCACATAACCCTAGGGTGGGGTGCACATATGTGTGCATGGGCTCGCACGTGTGCACTTGTAAAGGTGATGTGCGTGTAGGAGCTGGGGTTGTGAGGGCTACATTGCAGGGGGCGCCACCCTGCCCTGGGCTTACGCCTGCGTTGTCCCAGCCTCCCAGGGCAGGAGCGACTCCAGGTGGAGGCGCACAGCCCCGCAAGCCTCTCCGGCAGGGTGACATGGCCCCTAGAGGGGCCAGAGGGCTGTGCTCTCAGACACCCCGAGGGCAGCTTCCGAAGAGTCCGGGTCGAGCCTTTCTGCTGGTTGCTGCAGCGACCTGTGTGTCCCGGGCAGTGGGGAGCGGATCTGCCACAGGCGCTGTGGCCTTTGTGGGTGCTTCCGCCGGGGAGGGGCAGGGGAGGCCTGAGCGCTGCCTCTGCGAAGGTGACTTTCTCTGTCTTCCAGGTGGGCGAGGTGAGAGCGATGTTCCCCACCGTTGCTCAAGAGCAGCCTGCGTCAGGCGCTCTCTGGGTGTTGCACACAGTCCTCCTAGACACCCCACTGCCAAGCACCCCCTTTCAGAGACGAGGACACTGAGACACCGTGGCTGTCTCTCACCTGTGGGAACATAGCTGCTGAGTGTGCTGGGGCTGAGCTGGATATGGGCCCCAGGCCTGTGACCCCTGAGGCTCGGAGCCCTCAGCTTGCAGCACTTTCTTGAGGGGCCCATGGGGGGACCCCCATTTCATAGGGAGGGAGGGAGGTGCCAGAACACGTGCAGGATTCCAGCTTCTGAAGTTCTCGCTAGCCACAGTCAGGATGCTCCCACTGGTATAGTCACTGTTAACATTCAGTGTATGTTAAAATCATATATATTATATATTAATATTCAGTATAATTTTTGTTTTTGAGTCAGGGTCTCACTATATAGCTCAGGCTAGCATCATACTTGTGATGATCCTCCTGCTTCAGACTCCTGAGTGCTGAGATTATAGGCGTGAACCACACCTGACCAGTATAAACATTGAAAGGGAAAATTGTGCCTGAGCTGGGGTGAGGGGGGGGGACAGGGCGGGGCCACAGGCCCTACTGGGTAAGCGGAGGTGCTCTCGGGAGGTCACAGCCGCGGGAAGCCAGTGGAGGCCTCTGCTGTACTCGTAGTTTCTGAGGTAGTGCCTCAAAAGCTTAGGCCGGCTGCCTCCCTGCAGGGTCCCACTGAACCCAGCCTTTGAAGGGAGACTGAGTCACAGCTGCCACCGACAGCCCCTGCTGGCGAGAGCCCGGCTCAGAAGCCGCTTGCTGGGCAGTGGGCAGCAGGCAGCCGACCCTGCTCCGGGGCCTTTGATCTCGGCTGGAGCGGAGCCACGGAGAAGTCAGCTGCCTGAGTCCGCGGCAGCTGAGCGAGTGGCCGGATGCGAGTCCGGGCCTGCCTCAGGGACGCTGGCCAGCCGCAGCGGGCAAAGGGACGGCAGGCCACCACCTCGCCCGTGACGCCGCCCGAGGCTCCTCAGAGAAGCAGCCAGTCCAGGTAAAGTGGCCCAAGTTTGTCCTTGCAGTGGGCTGATGACCCCACCTGGGACCCTCTGTTGTCCTGCGGGCGCTGCACCTGCTGTAGGTGGCGTGTGACAGCAGGGTCCTCACCCTGCGTGTCTCTTTGTGGTGTTAAGCCACTAAGGCGTTGGGGGTGTCATTAGAGCTATGTAATCAGACTTCTCCGGACAGACACTGGGGTAATCAGGTTGGGAAATTCTGACTAATGTGTCACTCGGACAACGCGCTGCGCAGGCCGAGGAGCCAAATTCATTAACCTAATTAAGGTAACTGTGTGTGAAACAGCCTCGCCGGCTGAGGGGCAGAGTCGGAGAGGTGGCTGAGCCCACACTGCTGGGCTCCGAGGACAGGCAGGACGCCGAGGAGTCCCCTGAGCGGCCTGTAGAAACACGTAGCACCTGCGCCATGCTCCTGAAGAGGCGGACCCCTTGCTGCTACACTGCTTCTGCTTTGCGGCCGCCGGGGGCTTTGCACCTGCTGAGGCTTCTGAACCAGGAAGCCACAGGCTCTGGGCTGCGGATGGCCCACAGGTGACGTCGGTATACGGCAGGTTGGTGTCTGCACCTGTGTGCACAAGGGACCCTGATTGCACAGATGTCCCGTTGTAGCGGCCATTTTGCAGAATTTCTCTGCCGGTGACCAATGTTGGAGAGAAAAGGTTTGAGGCCTGGGCTTGGGCACCCAACCTGGTAGACAGCCTGGGGGGCCTGGTGGACACAGCCCGGCTGTGTCTTGGCAGCTCATGGTGACATGGTGTCGAGGACTGCATCTGGCCCCTCGTCCCTTCCTCTCTGCACTGCTCCCCGCTGTGCTTCCCTAACACCATGACCTGAGCAACTTTGTCCTCTGAGCCATGAAGTCTCGGCCTCGGAGCCGGCTGACCATGGCCTGAGTCACGTGAAGCCTCTTTCCGTGAGCTGTGGGGGTTGGATGTCATATCCCAGCAGCAGGAAAGGCCTGTGATTCACTGTGGTCTCCATACACCCAGTGTCCCTGCGGTTCTGTACTCTTCCGCCTTCCTGTGTGTCTGCCCGCCGCTGTCTCTTTCAGTCTCAGCTTGTCCCGCCTCTCTGTGTTCCCGCCATGACACCAGTGAGCTTGTGAATTGTCTGAAAATTAACCTGCTGGCGGCTCTCCTCCCCTGCCCTTGGCTTCTCCTCTCGTCCATTTCCAATAGTGAAGTCGGAAGGGTCTTTCTAAATATATTCTTCCCTATTTGATACTGAATGAAAATTTAAAGTTGCAATCATGAAAACAATGGGGTATGTGGATGCAGGAATAAACATTGAAATAAAAAAAAGTGGGAAGCCCAGAAATAGACAAAGAACGCACACAGGATGTTGGTGACACGCTGATCCATGGGAGGGAAGGGCGGCTATTGAATAGTGTAGCCACAGAGCAGTTTGGACTCAGACCTCGTACTGTAGGCTAAGAATGCTCAAAGAAGTATAAACGAGGATGTGAACAGAAGCTCACCCCATGCAAGAGAAATGCAAATAAAAGGTGCTGATAGTGGTGTGTGTGTTAGACGGGAGGATATGAAAAAGGCGGTAAATGCCTTGTTGAAAATATAGGAAAGAAAGCACTCATCTTTCACTGCAACTCTGTAACTCTACACAGAGGAATCTGGCACTACCAGCAAAAGGACAACTGACACCGCTGATAGGTGGTTTCAGGCTTCATTTACTAGGTATTTAATGAACACCATCTGGGTGTTACTCTAAAGGTATTGTGCGCCTGTGGTTCACTCTACAGTGACTCAAGATTACCATGATGCACGTGGGCCTCATCCAGCCTGTTGAAGGCACTAAGAATGGAAATGGGCATTTCTGGGAAAAAATCTGTCTCAAATTGGAAACATCAGTTTCTAACTGATCAGTTGCTGTTGTTCCTCCATTTCAGACTCGCCTGCCCTTAAAGTTGAGCAGTTCTTTAGATCCCTGTCTCGGTGGTCATATGCCGTGGGATTCTAGCCAGTTTTGGGTCTCTGTTCTAGTCCATGGTCTGCCGTCTGTTGGCTGATACAGTGCTGCTTCAATTCCTGTTGCTTTGTTGTATATTTTATAGTCAGGTGTGTTGTCCCACCTCCTTTCTGCTATTTGCTTAGAATTGCTTTGGCCATTCAGTACTTTTTGTGATTCCGTACGAGATTTAGGATTTTTTTTTTTTTTTTTTAGTTCTCAGAAGAATGTCAGTGTTAATTGTGGGAATTGCATTGGACAATGTGAACATTTTAAAATACTGATTGTCAACAATCCATGAACATGTCTTTCATTTTTTTTTTTTTAGGTTTTTTGAGACAGGGTCTCGCTTTGTGGTTCAGGCTGGCCCTGAGCTCAGCCTCAAACTAACATCACAATCCTCCTGCCTCTGCCTCCCGAGTGCTGGGATTACAGGCGTGAGCCACCACGCCCGGCTCATTTTTTTGATGTCCTCTTTATTTCTTTTTTTTTTTTTTTTTTTAGGTTTTTTGAGACAGGGTCTCACTTTGTGGTTCAGGCTGGCCCTGAGCTCAGCCTCCAACTCACATCACAGCAATCCTCCTGCCTCTGCCTCCCGAGTGCTGGGATGACAGGCGTGAGCCACCACACCCGGCACTGTGGTATGTGGTACTGGTTGCTGCTGGGCGTGAGTTTCCACACCCAGTATTGTATGTGGATACCGGGGAATCGAACCCGGGCCCTTGCGCTTGTAAGACAGGCGCCGGAACCACTGAGCTAAATCCCCAGCCCCCTCCTCTTTATTTCTTTCACCGTGGTTTTATAATTTCATCTGTAGAGATAGCTCTTTCACTCTTTGGTTAATTTTATTCCTAGGTATCTTATTTTGTAGTTATTCTGAATGGACTTTTTTGATTTTCATGTAACTTGCTGTTGGGATATATATGAAGGGGGCGGAATTAAGGTTTAATTGGCCTCCTCTGTGAGCACAAGGCTGCACTCGGGCGATGGCATGTTGCAGGTTCTCGGGAAAAGCGAAGACAGCTGCGGTCGAGTTGTTTACCAGAGACTGTGCTAACGGCTATTGGGAAGCAGGTGAGTCTCGGTTTACTTTGATGGCTGAGCCCGTGTGTGGGCGAATACAAGTGAGGGGAGCCAGGCCAGACGCCCCTAAGAGGCGAGAGGCCCTTGGCTACCGACATGTTAAAATGACTCTGCATCTCTCTGTCACTCAGCCTCCTTCGCTTCCATGTCAGGAAGGACAAAGGAGCAGACTCAGGCCTCCAGAAGTTGTGCCTGGGTGGGAAAGCTCGGCGGTCCCCACAGGAGGTGCCCGGGGCAGGAGGGACCTGAGACCAACAGCCGAGGCCAGCAGGTGGGTCAGCTATGCATATGCACATAGATGGCCTAGCAATATTATGATTTTTACGTGTTGATTTGTATCCTGCAGCTTTGCCAAATTCAGACATTTTTAAAAAGAGTGTTTTTAGTAGATTTTTTGGAGTTTCTATGTGTAAGATTATGTCCTCTACCAACAGTGACAGCTGACTTTCTCATTTCCAATGTGGATGCCCAAATTTCTTTTTCTTCTACACATTTTACAGAGAAAGTTCCCAGCATTTTCTCATGCAGTATGTTAGCTCTGTGCTCCTCATCTGTGGACTGCAGTATGCGGAGGTGTGTTCCTGTTATACCCAGTCTGGTCAAAGATTTTATCACGGAGAGATGTCCAGTTGTATCATTGTTTTTTCCTGAGTGTGTGGCAACGGTCGTGTGGTCTTTGTATTCCTGAGGATGTGGTCTGTTGGGGCCTCTGATTTGTGTGTTTGGAACCATCCTTGTGCCCTGCAGTGACTCCCACTCATAATGGATAATCCTGTAAATGTCCTGTTGGATTTAGTTTGCTAGTTTTGAGTAGGGAAATTTGCATTGTTAAAATCTAGATTTTGGACTCTGATCTTTTGTTGTGTCCTTCTCTGGCTTTGCTGTCAGGGTTAGGGTGACCTCAGAGATTGACTTTCTTTTTTAATTTTGGGGAATAGCTTAACAAGAGTTGGTATTTGTTCTTTTGAAAATAGTTGATAGAATTCACCAGTGAAACTTTCTGGTTTTGGGCTTTTTTTTTTGCTGGTTCAGTCTTATTATTTATTATTATAAGTTCAGATTTTCAGTCTCTTCGGTCTTGGTAAGGTTCACGTGTTTAGTTTGGAATCTAGTTCTTAATTTGTTGGTGTATAACTGTTTGTAATAATTTTTATTTTAAATTAATTAATTTTTTTAGACAGGTTCTCACTTAGTAGTTCAGGGTGGCCCTGAGCTCACTATGTAGCCCAGGAGAGCTTGGAACTCATAGCAGTCCTCCTGCCTCTGCCTCCTGAGTGCTGGGATTACAGGCGTGAGCCACCACGCTCATCATTGAGGTATGCGGTATTAGGGATTGAATTTAGGACCTTGTGCTTGCCAGCCAGACACACCAGAACAACTGAGCTAAAACCCCAGCTCCCCATGAAACTTTTAAGTTTCCTTCCTTGAAACACTGGTTGCTGAGAAGTCAATTATTAAATTTCCATGTAATTGTGTAGTTTCCAGAGTTTCCATGTCATTCATTTCCTTGTTATGGGTTGATAAGATCCATCCTGGAGAACATTCCAGAACATTCCAGAAGGTCCATCCTGGAGATTCCATATGCTGCTGAGAAGAAGGCCGACCCTGGTGGCCGGGGAGTTAGCTCAGTGGTTCCGGTGCCTGTCTTGCAAGCGCAAGGGCCAGGGTTCGATTCCCCGGTAACCACATAACAATACTGGGTGTGGAGACCCACATCCAGCAGCAACCAGTACCACATACCAGTGCCGGGCGTGGTGGCTCACGCCTGTCATCCCAGCACTCGGGAGGCAGAGGCAGGAGGATTGTGATGTGAGTTGGAGGCTGAGCTCAGGGCCAGCCTAAACCACAAAAGCGAGACCCTGTCTCAAAAAACCTAAAAAAAAAAAAAAAAGAAGAAGAAGAAGGCCGACCCTGTGGCTGTTGGGCTGTTCTGTAGATATCTGCTGGGCCTTCTGGTCTGGAGTGCTGTGTACTTCTGCTGTTTCTTTGTTGTGTGTCTGGGTGACCTGTGCATGGCTAAAAGTGAAATGCTAAAGTCTATTTTATCGGAGTTGGTCTCTTCCTTTATTAATATTTTCTTTTTTTAAAAATTTTTTTAATTTTTTAAAGGTTTTTTGAGACAGGGTCTCGCTTTTGTGGTTCAGGCTGGCCCTGAGCTCAGCCTCCAACTCACATCACAGAAATCCTCCTGCCTCTGCCTCCCAAGTGCTGGGATGACAGGCGTGAGCCACCACGCCTGGCACTGTGGTATGTGGTACTGATTGCTGCTGGGGTGAGTCTCCACGCCCAGTGTTGTTATGTGGTTACCAGGGATCGAACCGGGCCCTCGCGCTTGCAAGACAGGCGCCGGAACCACTGAGCTATATCCCTGGCCCTTTATTAATATTTTCTTTGTATACTTAGGTGCTCTAGTATTGGGCAAAGGGGCATTTACAGTAGTTATTTCCTTTTGCTAAATCGATCTCCTTTACCAGCATGTCATGGCTTTCCTTAGAGGAGCTCCCTTTGGATTTAGCCTTTGAGAGCTTGGCTGAATGGAATCTAACTATACCCAAGTATTGCGATCTTTTGTTATAATTTCTCTAAGCCTTGTACACTTTTGGGGTTCTTGAGGCCTCTTGAACCTCAGCTACCTGAGCACATGCTCTTTTCAAACTTTACTCCTTTCCTTCACGCTGCCCCTCCTCTGTTGGTATGTTTTCACACAGCCTACCTTTGAGCTCAGTGGCTCTTTTGTTTAAGCTATTCTATTGTTGATGCCGCCTCTTGTGTTTTAAATTTGTTCAGTACACATTTCAACTCAAGGATTTTATGTCAGGCATGAGCCACCACACCCAGCACTGTGGTCTGTGGTACTGACTGCTGGTGGGCATGAGTCTCCACGCCCAGCGTTGTTGTATGTGGTTATCAGGTGGAACCCAGGTCCTTGCACTTGCAAGGTAGGTGCCAGAACCACAGGGCTAAATCCCCGGCCCTTATGTTCGATTTTTAAAAATTACTTTCATTGCTGTTTAATTTCTCCGGTGGAATCCCGAAGGATTTTTCTGTGTTTTCTTGACATTCACTGAATCTGTTTTCAGCAGCAAGTATGAATTCTGAGTTGCACATACTGATTGCTTCTGGGTGTACTTTGGGTAACTTACATTGTTTATTAGATGAAGACATACTTTCCCGAAAGCTTCTGGTGCTTGACGCCTTACGATGTTGTTGTCTGTTGAGTCACTCCTTTGGTCTGAGCCATCTTTGGTCACTTCTATTTCAGCACTTGATGGCGCTTTAAGTTTTAGTTTACAAGTTCATGGTTGGTGTTCGTCACTGTTTCAACATTAGAGGGAAATCCAATCCCAGAATAAACTAAGGGAGAACCTGGGAAGGGATATCTGTTCCAGCAAGCTCTCCCTGGTGCCCGTGCAAGGTGAAGTCTCAGTTACTCTCTGTGGTCACATGCCACGGGATTCTACCCTCGCTTGTGCTGGCTTCTGGCTCCTGTGGCCATCTGCGCTGTAGCATGTGGACACCGAGGCTCGTGCTGAGAGCTGCCACTGCTGTGGCCAGGTTGTGCCCAGAGCAGAGTCTGAGCCATCTGGTCCGTGGTCTTCACCTGGCACACAGGTGGGTTTCGAGGTTCCACTTGGGAGGGGCCGTTGGGCCTGCCCAGTGTTAGCTTTCCCAGGGCTGGTACTTGAGTTCCTGCACAAAGTCCTATGTACACTCCTGTCCCGCCCTCGGTGGTGCAGCCTCACTTTGTGTTGGGCTGTCTGAGGGGAGAGGAGCAGGGAGGAGGTTGGCAGAGGACCTGCTCGGCCACCTGACAAACTCAGGTCTGGAGGCTCAGGCAACAGGCGTTGGCCATGAGGCAGGGGCTGCAGGGCTCAGCCTAGTACTGAGTTTTAAATCTAACGTGGATTTAGATCCCTTTCCCTCTCCTAGTGGGAGTCATCACTCTCCACGCCTTGCTGCTTGGGGTTAAGGGGAGGAGTATTTCAGGCAGCTCTCCCTTTCCTGTGTCGATGTGTCTTAGTTTTAGGCTAAATCCAGGTAATGTCCCTTGCCTGATTTTTTTCTGTGGGAAGGTCTTACTCAGCTACCATCTTGGTAAATCCACTAAGATGGCCCGTCCTTCTAGTGGTGAAGCAAAGGAGGGAAAGATCGAGGGCCGATCTTTGCCTTTAGGTTCCTTGGCACGTTTGGAAGTAGCTGGAGAGAAATGCTTTGTCACATGCATTTCCTTCTGTCACCCATGTGGTACCGTCTTTGCACATTTGAATGAGTAATGGAATTAAATCCGGTTGGGGACAGGGAATTAGTACTGATCCAGCAATCAGATCTGGGATCAACTTAAAGCAAAGTGGTGAGGTCTAGTGAACAGACTTGATTTGGGGGTTTTGTAGGTTCCTCTGACCTCATTTATCAACGTAGGAATTTCTCCTAAGGACATCAGAGCAAACAGGGACACTGGGCTGGCTGTGGCCAGTGCGGGCCCTTCGGGGACCCATTCACTCTCCAAGGCTCAGATGGCTCCTCCTGGACTGGACTTGAAAACAAAGTAAAACCTCAAAACACTATGGAACATACTGTTTAAAAAATATGTACTTTGAGTCAAATGTAAGCACAAAGCAGTCTTTTTATCAAGTACAAGCTTTAGGAGATCGCCAAGATGTTCCTCCACTGGCTTCAAAAAATTGAAGTAGAAACCACTTTAGAGTGAAAACTGTTTCCCAGAAGAATTTTTCAGACATTGAAATCGGGTTTATATCACATGTGTGTCAGTGCCTGGGCCTGGAGCTGGGGGATACAGGGCCATCGCGTGCCCTGGCAGGAGTGCTCAGCTCTCACTGGATGTCATGCTTTAAGTTTTGCGTCTCCTCGTGCACATTTCTGCCTCCATTCTCAACCCAGCAGGGCTAGACCTGAGGGTGAGAACATGGAAACTTCACTCTATGGGTTGCTTTGAAAACTGCTCTAAGGAGACAGTCATTTCCAAAGACTTCCGGTCCCCCGCCTCCCCATCCATTACCCACGGGGCCCTTTTCTTCCTCCTCGGTCTTCCCTTTCCCGATTTGTTTTCAGTCCTGGGAGATGACTAGTGATCAGGCCACTCATTCTTGGGTCAACTTCTTGGCGTCCCTCGGAACCAAGGCGGGAGGTAGGCGACAAAGGGTGTTGTCCAGGGAGGGAGGACCTGGGCTTCTACCGGCCCCTCCCAGAGGTCACGCAAAGTTACGAGAGCTCAGGGAAGCAGGACAGTGGAATTTTTGTCTATTGAATTTAATAAAACATGGTGAAGGAGATTGTAAGTTTCATTTCACTGTTACTATAGCTGATGAAAGAACTGGACTATGTGGGATGATAGAACCAACCAGTACTACAAGTTGATTTTGTAGATGGCTTGACAATTTGTAGGGGCCGGCTACTGGTGGGGAGGTAGAGGCTGGAGTGTCCTGGGAATGGGTGCTTTCTAAGATGTGAGGGCAGACAAGGGCAGAGGGAAGAGCTTATAGAAGCCCGTGGAGCACTCCCTGGACATGGGCATGTGAGTTTGGAGCACTGGCATTGCCCACTGGGAGGGCGTGGCCTGGCCATGGCCGTGTGAGGTCCACAGCCATGCTCCTGGCAGTCCGGTCCACCCTGTCAAGCTGTGGGTGAGATTTCTGTGGACAGAAGTGTGGCCTGACCTCTCCCTTTTGCCTCTGGGGATGAAGCTCACATCCTTTCTCATGGCGTACCTCAGCTTCCTGTGTAATATCCAGCTCCCTCGGTCAGGTCCTAGAATTCAAACCCATGGGGACCTTCCCGTAGGTCTTAGCTTCCAGGGCATTCCGGGGCCTCCTCTGGATGCTTCCTGTCACGGGAGCATCCAGGGCTGGCAAAGGGAGTCACCTCATCAAACTGTGGCTACCTCAGAACCCTCGGACTGCCTGACAGTGGTGGCAATCTCTACCTCTCTGGTTTTACGTTTTTACTTCTTTTTGGACTAGATGTCAAATTACATCCACTTTGGATATCAAAGCCAAAACAAAACAAGTAAACCAAGGCTCAGAAGTTAACTCTTTTTTTTTTTAGGTTTTTTGAGACAGGGTCTCGCTTTGTGGTTCAGGCTGGCCCTGAGCTCAGCCTCCAACTCACTTCACAGAAATCCTCCTGCCTCTGCCTCCTGAGTGCTGGGATTACGGCATGAGCCACCACGCCCGGCACTGTGGTATGAGGTACTGGTTGCTGCTGGGCGTGAGTCTCCACACCCAGTATTGTTATGTGGTTACCGGGGATCGAACCCGGGTCCTTGAGCTTGCAAGACAGGCGCCGGAACCACTGAGCTAACTCCCCGGCCCTCAGAAGTTAACTCTTGAGAGGCAGCTTGATGGCCTGAGATGCCTACAGAGGTGGATGGACAGATGGACCGTGAGGTGACTAATTTCATCTCGTTTGCTGAATGAGTGTGTTGGGAGGTGGGGTCTCCCTGGACGAAGTAAGTGACTGTGGCTGCGACATAGGCTGAATTTTGTCCCGTCTCCTTTGTCACAGCCTCTGCCATGATATTTTTGCTTTGTACCTAGCTGACCATGTGCTGAAACCTTTGAAATCTCACGCCGATATGAACCATTCCACCTGTAAGCTGGATTTCAGATACTTTGTCAAAAGTGATGAAAAGGACTAATGTGGCCCCTTGGCTTTTATAAAGATCACATAGCTGGACAATGCTTAAGCCAGATTGTAAACCGGCCGGTTTTCCAGCCATACGCTTAACTTTGGAACTTCATACGTACATACAGCAAACTAGAATTACAAGTGTCAGAATGATGTTCTAAGCCACACAGAGGTACAACTTCCCGCAAGCTCTTGTTCTCTACCCATGGCAGAGGGGTGACGCATTTCCAAGGGAGTGAGCTACAAGGCTACAGAGGTTGTACGTGGGTCATCCTGAACTCGGGCAGCAACATTTATTGGCTGTTCTGGGCACATGTCAAACTGCCTGAGTTTCTAGATCTGTCTCTCAAGGTGGGGAGGAGTACAGTAGCTCACAGGGGAAGCAAGAGCTTGTGTAGCAGGATCAGGGAAGAACATGGATTTCAGACGGTGCTTTCTTGATGGCTTCCTTCTAAGGCTCGGTTCTTGCTTACCGACACATTATGTTCACAAAATAAAAAAGACACACACCAGTGTTACAAAACCTTGTATTAATCATTTCCCTTTCACTTTCAATATAACGCTGATATGAAATATAGCCATGATTCTTAGTTACATGGGAGGAAATGAGTAATAAATACATTGTAGCAAGTTTAAACCACAAGGGTGTTTCACTGGTAACATCTGAAAACTGTACACTTGCAAAGAACAGCATCTTCAAACATTAGTATATCTGTATATCAGTAAAGCTTTTACATGTAACAAACATGCTCTTTCCATATATGACAGATTTAAAAAATATGCATTGCTTGGCAACATGAACTAGGCAAAAATATTTCTTTGTTCACTATCTTTATACAGGAAAACAGGACGAAAGGCATGCATATACAATACAGATGCCTGCACGGGGCATGCAACAAAAGAAAGCTTTTCAAAAGTCAGCTTACATTAGGCATAAATACATGAGGGTTATATATTAATAAGGGAGGAAGTCTTCTGTTTGACATTATTAACATTCCTGTTTTCTTCCTATTCCTCCCAGAGGAATACACATTCGCCTTTAAGTAAAGATAAAGGGATTACAAAAAATAAAACTCACTTTGCAAACATCTCTGATGACTTGTAAAAAAGAAAGAGAACACAATGTTAGTGTTATCACAGCTCCATGTGCAAATGAGCCTTGCATGGGTGCTGCTCGGGCAGATGTGCCTGGACGAGCGGCGTCACTCGAGGCTGCCTCCCGTGCCAGGCAGCGGCAGGGCGGCACAGGGCTGGGGCAGCGCGGAGCCTGCGTGGCCCCCTCGCTGCCCCTCTGTGGCGGGCTCACGCGGAGCCCAGGTTCCGGGGACCCGCTCCTGCCGCAGCTACAAGCGGTGCAGAACCAAGACCCGGAGAAGGCTCCCATTGCGCAAAAGGCAGCCAGCGACACCTCAAAAGGAAACCTGGTTTCCCTCAGCGTCGCTTCAGGCGAATGAAGGGTGGGCCCTGCTGCGGCTCCGACCCCCGAGTGCCAACAAGGGACCCTCGTCCCTCAGGTTGGGGAGCTTGGTGCCAACGGCCCCCTGGCAGGACCCAGCAGTCCACTCTGCTCCCTGGCTCTCGCTGAAACCGTCAAACTCAAAAAGCAAGTGGGGAAAAGAACATATCAGCAGCATGTTTTGTGTCTTATACACAGTTCATGTGTTTCTTCCTACTGTTTCCTGTAAGAAACTACTATGAGTAAAAAGCACCAATAAAACATCATACACGCTAACAACGCTGTACACGCCGCCGTCCCTGGGACAGCGGAGAGATGCCGGCACACGCTGCTTAGGTCAGAAGGAGGGGGAGAAATCTGTGTACTGAAATAGATTTTACTCTGAGATTTTTAAACGGTTTACTATTTACTTTATATAAAACAGTTGCATGGGGGGGGGCTTCAGTGGGTAAATACAAAAAAAGGCACTGCCGCTTTATTACTCAATGTCTGACTTCACAGCCTTAGGCATGCAACTGTTGGATTCTTTATAAATAAAGTGATTTTTGCTTTAGGATTTTAAATTGAGCTGTATACCTGCAGTCAACACAGGACTCAAAACAAGGTGGGGACAGGCTCCTAGAATTCATCAGGACACTCCATTTAAAAAGAAACGACAACGAAAGCACTCAGATAGCAAAACACAACTAAGTAGATAAATCTATACATAGTCAATGAAAAATAAGCTTTTCTTTTCTTCTTTAAAAAAAGAAATATGTTGTTATCAATAACAGACTTTATCATGGTTACCAGCCATAGCAAGTTAATAAGTAACATATCCAAAATAATATCTCTAATAATCAGATAACCATTGTTTCTATATTCAGTGAAGGAATAAATAGAAATTCAGGTTTGCAAATACTTTAAGGTCTTCTTCCTTTTAAAGGATTCATGCTGATGTGATTGCGTTCACAATCTGTTTTCTGAGTCTTTCTAGCGCACGGGTTCTGCCGCAGATCCAAACGCTTTCTCCTCTTTCCACGTGGAAGACCACTGTTTCCGTTCCTCTCCGTTAACTTTCTCAGCACCCCCGAAACACATCCTCAAACCCTCTGGTCTCACTTTTCCTGCCTTCCGTGTGATCGTCCATCCCTGCGCATTCCTGACCTATGCGGTGTAGACGTGGAATGGGCTGGATGGATGTTAATGGCACTTGGTTAAAAAAAAAAAAAAAATCAACTAAAACTGCTGCCTCTTCCTGCACACAGATTTGCATCTTTGGGACTTCGACGCGCACGGGGAGGTTGGAAATGTCTGCTTTTCCTTTTTAACTGCACCGCGTGCAACTATGGATTTAAACTTCCGGTGCTCCCGAGAGGCGCCTTCTGGCTGTGGTGCTTGCCGCTCTCTGGACTCCGAAAGGCTTTGGAAAGTCTTGGGTTGGGTGGGCATTTTTAATCTTGAAGTTAAAGAGAGCTGTTTGGATTTTATCGAGCCCACTGAAATCTATGCGTACTTCATTAATTCTTTTTTTAATAAAAAAAATAACTGCAGGCAAATGCAGTAATTTCCGTGGTCTGATCTCTTTTAACTTTTTTTTTAAAGCACCAATTTCTCCCATTAATAAGCAGGCCTCATACCAGCTCCCTGATCACGCCTCAGGCTGAGCGTTCATGCCATCACGTACACAACCCCGTTTTCCAGTGCAGGGAACAATTCCTTTTTGATTTCCTCTAATACCCTTCACTGCATCTAATTCCACAACGTAGTCTTCCTTGCCCTTAAGAAACAGAGCCATTACTCGATGGTACCCGAGTTGGTTAACCTCTCACCATGTAATGAGTGGGGGATTTCGCTCCTGTGTGGATGGATAAATCGGCAAACAATACAGCAAATCTGACTACTCGGTGTGGATGGAACCGACATGTGCGTCGTGAAGCTCACCTTTTCCACCCTGCTCTCCTGACCCACCTGGCAGGGTGCAGGTCTCCGGCAATCTCTTCCCTCATCCTCAGCGGGGCAGAGTGCAGGGGCTGCAGCCACAGACTCCCGTCCCCAGGCCAACCCCACAGGGAGCACTTTGAGCGCGTCCTCCGCGTCGGGCCTCTTGCTGGGGGGAGGTGTCCAGCAGCTCCGTCCTCCTCCGGCGGAAGCGGCCCCCACCTGCGTCTTGCCGAGCGAGGCCAGGATGTGGGAGAAGCCCATGGTGAGGTGGGAATGGCGGAGGTCTTCAGACGAGAAGCAAATCCAGCCCGGAAAAAGCCTGCAGGCTTGTTCAGTGTCCTGGGCGGCCGAGGGGACAGCTGAGACCGACCCTGCGGTGCTTCCGGCCTCCGCTCTTGACCTTGGGCTCCACCCACACGCGGCGCCCCTAACGGCGGGTCGCCACTCAGACCTGTGTGACTACATCCGTCTTCCCAAGAAGCAGAGCTTGGCAGCTGTTTTAAAAGACAACCCTGCTGCTAATATAAAAATAGAGGGAAAAAAATGAATCCGTAACAATAAATCTTTTACAAAAACCATATTGTGAAGAGAAGTTCTACCCAAACTCTTACACATTATGTACCCTTTAAAATTCTTATGTAAACAATACACAAATCAAAGTTTATCTGAAATTTTGCTGGAGGGAATTTCTTCTTTCTTGCCCCTGTTGTCAGTGTGGCACTCTCCTACAGCTGTTTCAGTCAGGCCACGCGGGGAAATCCAGACACGGGAGACACACAGGCCAGCCGCCATCTTGCTTTGGTCACATGGATCCTCTCTTATGGCCTGACGGTGAAGCCATAAGGTTCCCTCTCTCTCTCTTTCATGGCAGTAACCTTCCCGCCCCTATTTCCACCTAGGAGGCCACTTGCATCTCTCCGCCCCCTCCCAGTCCCACATTTCCCTAGAGACCCCTCCCCACCCTGCACACCAAACCATCCCATACAGAAACAAATGACAACATAACCAATCCCAGGTCTACTGATATGTTTACAAGGATGACCTACACGCTCACAAAATCAAAATGGGTGAGGGACCAGGGGGAAAGGCTGCAAAGTATCTCGTTGGATTCTGTGCAACCCTGAAGTCGAGTTCACGGCCAGCGCGGTCCCTCTCGCGTTCAGCTTCTAGATTGTGGAGGTCCGGTCAACCCCGTCTGGGAAAGAAGACAACACACAAATATTAGACAGATCTTTCCATGTTGGCCCCCAGCCACCAATCCCATGCACAGGTAAGGGATTAATTCACAAATGCTACTCAGAATCTGAGGCATAGCTATTTTTGCTGGGGCACATATTGAATCTAGTAACTATGACGAGAAGGTGAATCCTGACGTCCTAATAGGCTGGCGGGATACAGGCCCCAACTGCTGATGAAGCTGCTGAGTGATTGTTGCATGAAGGGATACGTCCTGGGACAGAAGGAACTTGGCAATGGGAGTGTTTACACTTGCCTTGAAAATCAAGTTTTGTATGTGATTGGGCAGATTCAGGGTGGTATAGCCCTTGACAAGATG
Organism: Petromus typicus; assembly: GCA_004026965.1. Taxonomy (NCBI): domain Eukaryota; kingdom Metazoa; phylum Chordata; class Mammalia; order Rodentia; family Petromuridae; genus Petromus; species Petromus typicus. The sequence continues at coordinate 16,900 of PVIR01009117.1, read as the reverse complement.
GTCTCAGACAGATAAAAATGACTTTGGGAGTCTGTGCTGGTAGGAGAAAGTTTGCCAGGCAAGAGGGACGCAAGAGGGGATGATGGCAGAGGGTCTTTGGCATGTGTATAAGTTTGATGACTGTCATGGTGGGGTTGGGTCAGAGACTTAGGATTGTATGGTTTAGATCTAAAAGACCCCAATGGTATTATGTCTGTGGAAGGTCACTGGGTCATGGGTGGTGTAGTCATCCGGGGAGTCCCTGGATGAGCCCATGGCTGACTGTGCTGTTAGGGGTGGGGTCTGTTGGAGGTGGGTCACTGATGCTGTGACCCGGAAGAGTATCTTGTTGACCTTTCACCTTCGTGGCTGCCATGAATTGAATACCTTTTCCTCTGCCACCCTGTGTCTGCTCTGGAGTCAGACAACCATGGAAGCGCGAGCCGAAATAAGACTTACTCCTTTAAGGTGCGAGTGTCGATAGTGTGTCCCAGGGACAGGAAAGTGACTGATACAGGACGAAGGACAGGGACTGAGGGGTAGAGCTAGGGCTGAAATAGACAGACCGGCGACCTGTATAGTCCTCATCCCTAAAGCATGTCCTTCTCACCAGGAATCCCTCATCAGTGGTCCTTCGTCCCAACTGAGCGGGCCAGGCAGATACAGCTGACACAGACTGACCCACCACTCTGTTCCGAGACTCTGGTCAAAGGTGAATGTGGTGGGGACATGGCCCGAAGGAGCCTGTGTGAGGGTGTGAGAACAAGGCCACCCAAGATCTCCATGGCCACAGTTTTGAGCATTAGGGCTACAGTGTGGGGGGGCCGCATCTAGAGGGGCTTTGAGTGAGACAGACAGCTGAGGAGCTCCTGGCCTCTGCTGAGCTGTCTGCCCATAACCAGCTCAGGGGTCCCCGAAGCAGCCCCCCCGGTCTGTCCCATGAGCAGGAGCATGGATATTGCAGGAGGAGAATGACAGTTGAAGAGGAACCAGCTCCCACTCTACAACGGCTCCGCTGGTGGCTGAGGTGGGTGTTTTGAAGGAGAGAAGGCAGGTCGCAGGAGGGTCCGTTGAGAAGACCCTACGCGATCCACGCCGAATTGGACAGTGCTTGTCTAGTGGGCATCGAGAGGCCCAGGTCAGCACAGGAAGGGGAAGACTGTTGAATGGATGCTGGCTGAGGGGTGCTGCCGGGCCGGGCACCCGTCTTTTGTTGACACCACAAAGCCATCCAGTGTGGCCCAATCCAAGCCCCACTATGGAGGTGCCAGCCTACCAGACAGCAAGACTTTCACTAGGCAGAATGTGGGTGGGAGTGTGTTCCAGGGAAAAGCTGGGGTGGGGACGAGGAGGCTAGGGGAGTGACAAGCCTACCACAGGGGTTGCCTGGCCCCCAGCAGCGCCAGGTTGGCAGCTGGGATGTGGAGGAGGAATGCTATTTTAATGCAAATTCTTATTGGGCTAATAATGGGATCATGCACAGCTGTAACAAAGGGTTTGAAGACAGCCCGTAGGTACCCCCCACCCCAGGGGCGACAATTTGCAAAAAGAACCCAAAACGATAGCACAGTGGCACCAAGCTGGATACAACCTTGGTCTTATTCGCCATCTCTAGTTTTGCCTGTATCTGTGTGTGCGCACGTGCTGGATTCTGGGGAGATGTTTTTAAGAAAAGTACCAGCAGTTCTCAGGAGTACTGAGCTGCCAGGTGGCCCACCCTAGAGAGCCACAGGTGTGCTCTTATAGGTACATCTCCTCTCGTCTCGGGTCAGCCTGAGCCTTCTGCATTGTGGTCTTGAAGCAGTGACTGATCTTGGGAGACCAGGTGTGTGTGTGTATGTCTGCTTGTACATGTACACACACCAATGGGTGTGTGCTGGGGGGACTCCCTCATCTCTGGAACACAGCGTGCACTCTTGCCAGGGTCACTCATGGGGCAGAGCTAGAAACACAAAAATGTCAACCAGCCCTACATGACGTACATCACAGGACTCACTATCCGAGGCTGACCATGTCCATCTGCAGGAAAGACCAGTGCGAAGTCCTGCCTCACTACAGTCGTCAGGCTGTATGCTGACAACTCCAGGGCTAGCTAGGCCAGCACGCCTGCACGACCATCACGTTTCCAACAAATGCCAGCTCGGTCTTGATAAAGGGATGTACACAGACTGCAGCGCTTAGGACTTGGTAAGTCCCCAGTGGAGAGAGTGAGAAGAGCAAGGTGAACTGTGAATCCCAGAACCTCAGAGAACAGACGGCGTGTAACTCTACACAACCTGACAGACAGGGAGATGGTTTTGCTTTTGTCACCGTGAGCATCTCTGCCTACAGGGCCTTCTGCAAGAGGAAGGCCTTGGGCAGGCTTGGCACATCACCTGCCTGAATACTGGACCACGAACCAAGAGCAAACCCAACAATGCTTGAAGATGGCCTTTAAGACAGAGGCGCCAACCAATATGGCAGAGGCTAGCCAGCACTTGGGTGTCCTGCGGTTCTGCTGGAAGGCCAAGAGAAACCTGGCTTGGCCTGGCACCAGAATGCAGCAGTTACCGGAGGAGCCTGAGAAAAGTCCCCAGTGATGGGCACACAGGTCCTGGAGGTTCTCCGAGAATGGGCACCCTGGGACGCGATGTCCCAAGACCTCGACACTCTCCTCCTCCACTCCTGAGCTGCAAGCAGAGAGATCTGCTTTGACTTTGTTTTGTTTTCGTGCCCCCAGTCATCTGTTTCTCTGCAAAGTGACAATTCATTGGCATTCCGCCCCCACAGCCTTCCCGTGGCAGGACACATGGCACCGGTGCCAACCAGGTCACCGTGCGCTTAATTTGCATCCTCTGCTCAGGAAACCGCTTATACAACTTCCCAACAGAGAGGATTACTGAGAAAAAACACAGCAATAAAAAGGCTTAGGAGATTAGCAAGATGAAAACATTAGCAAAACCCATCAGTTCAGAGAGGCACTCTGTAAATACAGAAGAGCAGGTTAAAAACAATGAAGCCTTTTCCGTGAAGACCTCCCCTTAGTGAAGGGCGCTTCGTGCTCTTTCCGCTAGTGACGGGAATGCTGGGACATAGGAGTCGCAAGAGCTGCCAAAACGCCCATTGTCGGAGCTCCATCACGCTCTGGGGAAAAGGGCTGAGGGTACGCGGATTCTCCACAGAGCAGGGCTCCTGGTCCCTGGGCAGGAGGGTGGGCAGGAACAGCGCAGGGCTCATGAGCCACTGTCCAGACTCACGCCCATGAACGGCGTCACTTCTTTTGAAAAGCTTCAACTGACAAAGCTGCAGGCCATGAACTTCATGCTGGCTCTTGTACAGAGCTGTCGGACTAGCATGTTCCTGTCAGTCCCGAGAGGGCTCTCTTGTCCCCCCACCCAGCTCACGCTCCGATCCTCCCTGCGACACTGATCTGCGCTGTCTTTGCATGCGGACCAACCCAGGCTGGGCATTTCAGACACTGCCTCATAAGCCCGACTTGTTAGCGTCCATGTCCACACGATAGCAGGATGGGTGCTGCTTTCCTTTTCAGGCTGACAACTTGTCTACTCTGTGGCCGCCCACATTTCCTGAGTCCCTGTCCACCCACCGACGGATCTCTGGGCGGCTTCGGAGCACTCATCAGTGGCTAGGAGCCGCCCAGTCTCCCTGGTGAGGCGCAGGAGCAGAGCCAGGGGTGGACGGCATGGTCAGAGGTACCAGCACAGCCCAAGGAGGCTATGCGACTTCTAGGATCTGAATGTCAGGGAGAGAGCAGTGGTTTGCAAATGGGGTTCCCAGGAACTCTGGGGTGGGGGAGCCACAGAAGAGCCTGGGTCTTTTCTTCACCTGTTGGGTCCTGATGGCTTTGGTCCCTCTTGGTAATGAGGGCAGCTGTCGCCCTAGACTCCACTCGCCTCCAGGCAAGGCATTGATCTATTTCTATATCTGCCTTGGTTTCAAAATAAGATTGTGTTTGCAAGGACTAAAAATCAGAAGGGTCTGAGGCGCAGAGCTGTTCAGAGTGGAAGTTGATGACAACCTTTCTGCTCATTGCTTTGAGAGGGTACAAGGTGTGGCCCTAGGTGGGTGCTGTTCCGTCTCGGGACAGGAATGCCTGTGAGGACTAGAGAGGGCCGAGAAGGCTGAGTCCTCTCTGAGAGACTCCGAAGGGGCTCCTGTCCCCCTTGCCTGCTCCTTCCACAAATACGTAACTGGTGAAAGATGCGCACTTAGCCCAGGAGGGCCTGGAGGCTCCCAGGACGGCTGCAGACCAAGCCCTCGGCACAGAGTCCTCAAGCCCTGCTCCTGGCTTGGCTGGGGACAGGCACATCCAACCTTCCCTGTGACACAGCGAGGAACAGCTCGGGCTGCTTGGGGCCCCAGGCGTCATGCAGCCGCTTGCAGTAAGCAGGGATCTTTGTTTCAGATACTATTTTTAGGGCACACCAGGACAGGCTTGGCCGGCTGTGGGGCCCAGCGCAGGACAGGAGAGTGTCCAAAGCTGTGGCGGGCGTTCCCGCTGAATGCCGCTCCAGCCATTCCAGCTCGTGGCCGGTGGGTGGCTGGGGTGGAGCTACTGGGGACGGCCCGCTGTGTGTCTCTGGGCTGCTGACTTGCCCATGGAAGAGGTGAGCAGTGCAGACGGCTGTGGGCTCAGGTGTGGCCAGAGGCAGGTCATCCGAGCTGCCCTCTCCGTCCCTGCCAGCCTTTCACATCCCCCCCTATTCCTGAGGTGCCACCGGGCTGAGGAAGGTGTGGAGGGAACACTCACCTCCCAGGGCGTGCTCGGTCATGCTGAGGCACAGGGACTCCAGCCTGTTGTTGATGTCAGGCTCCGTCACGGGAAGCTGGAATTCTGCAGGGGATGGAGGGTTATGTTGTGAGAGGAGAAAGTCAGTCAGGTGCCACACAGCTGCCCTGCCAGGTGAGGCCTCCCCAGCAGGACCCTGGGCCCTCTGGGGCAGCGTGAGGACAAATCACACAGGTCTGACACCTGTCTGCCAGGCGTAAGACCTTGTGCTGTGGCCACAGGTGCTGGGTGAAAACTGGGGACTAAAAATAGCTGCTCGGAGTCATGGTCTATCACCGCTGCTCAGCCGCCTCCGGCAGTGCCCGTCTGAGCATGAGCCAGCCTTGGCCGAGGCCTGCAGGGTCCCACAGGGTCTGGCCTCTTGTCACCTCCCTGCCTCCTAAATGCTCTCCTGCCCCTCTCCGACCCCAGGGCCTTTGCAGTTCTCTCCGGCCAGAGTGCCAGTCCACCCATGTTCCATGGCCCTGTCTCTTCCTGCCTTTGCAGGGGGCTCTGCTGTCCCCTCACAAAGGACTTTGTGACTGCTTTCCCTTTTCCTCCTCGGATCTGTGGACTCAGCTGTTTCTGGTGCCAGATGCAGGCTGGGAGCATTTTCGCTTTGTTAGGGGTGTGGGCAGCAGACACCTGTTGAGTGTGCCCCGCAGGCCCCGTCCCCAGGGGCTGGAGAGGCTGGGTCATTCAGACACCAACAGTTCATGCAGAGTGGGGACACAAGGCAGTGGCGCCCTGCATACCATGGTGACGGTGAGTGACTCTCCCCAGCCCTCCAGGCACCAGGGGTGGGGGTGGGGTGCCCACTTCGTGGCATATCTGCTCCTCCCTCTGGGGCAGCACTGAGCCCCGTCCTCTTCCCTGCTGGGCCTGCACTGTAGCACCGCTCTGACCCTCACTCCATGGGGCCTGTGAGCACCCTTCCTGTCTCCCATAACATCCAGCTGCTGCTTCTGCCTGATTTATACTTAGTGTGATAAAGATATAGTGCATGTTTACATTAAAAAATTACCACATGGGGCCGGGGCTCAGTGGTTCCGGCACCTGTCTTGCAAGCGCAAGGACCCGGGTTCGATCCCCGGTAACCACATACAATACTGGGCATGGAGACTCACACCCAGCAGCAACCAGTACCACATACCACAGTGCTGGGCGTGGTGGCTCACGCCTGTCATCCCAGCACTCGGGAGGCAGAGGCAGGAGGAATGCTGTGATATGAGTTGGAGGCTGAGCTCAGGGCCAGCCTGAACTACAAACTGAGACCCTGTCTCAAAAAAAAAAATTACCATAGGGCTGGGGATGTAGCTCAGTGGTTCTAGCGCCTTTCTGGCAAGTGCAAGTGCAAGGTCCCAAGTCCGATCCCCGGTACCATAAGAAAAATTTACAGTACAAGACACACTGCTACTGAGCCCCTCAGATCTCTCCTTGCTTTTCCAACACGTCATCAGTCTTGCTACTGTTGCTCACTCTGGAGCAGGTCTGGAGTCTCTCCTGCATGTCTTTCATTGTGATGTCACGGCCGCCTCTGTGTCTGGAACCGATTCAGAATGATGAATGAGGACGCGGCATGTGTATATAAGCCGCTGTTCTGTTGAACGGCTCATAAAGACACTCAGGAAAGAGGACTCCAGAGCTGCTGCAGAAAGTGACAAGAGCATGAGAAGCAAGGGGAGGCTTCTGAGGGCCTCACAGTAACCAGTTCACTGTGATACGGTTTCAATCACTGAAACATTCACTGTATAATTTGCTCACATCCTGTATACATGGATCAAAAGTGGCAGGGAATGCTGGCAGCCAAATACGATGTGATCCTACAGAGGGGGGCAGAAGGAAGCCTTGGGGTCTGTTTCAGGTGACTGCAAAGTCTCAGCATTGCCAATGTCTTCCTGTGTGACCCTGAGACACTGTTTCCTTCCTCCGGCCTCAATTCCTCACCGCGAAAAGGGAAAACTCCCTATGCACAAATGGGGTCATTTGCCCGCTTCCTACTTTGTCCACCAGGGGGCGCACAAAGGAGGCTGGTGGTTTGGTGGGACAGGAAGTTGAAAACAAGGGCAAAATCAAAGTGTTTGTTTCCTTTAAGGTCGGTGTGTATCCCTGCTAATTCAGAGGCAGATAGCGTTTCCATCATTTACAATTCTCAAGGAGTAGGCTGGCAAAATGGATCGATAGGGCGGGTCCTAGGGAGCAGATGGAGTTCCCTCCTAAGCAGACAGGACCATTGAAGCTCTCAAGGAAGTGGGGACCCAGAGACAGTGACAAGTCTCTCCTGCCCCCGCCCACTAGCCGCTGCCAACAGCGAGGTTGGGCAATTCGACAAGCTCGACAATCCCAGAGGGAAGAGTATTTTCGTATTTTCATCCATTCATGTGAAAATCATATGCATGGAAAAATTAGCAGCCTTTGGGGTGTGAAATCTATAAAATAGAAACACAATTTTATATATAGCTAGTTAGCAAATACGGGGGGAAAAAAACAAACGTCAGCAATTATAGCCATCCATATGCTCATTGTAAGATTTCGTTTACTCTCTAGCGCTCCCCTTTAAACAAACACTGTGGAGAGATTTGGATAAATAAAGATGCTCGACATTTGGAAGAAGTGTCTCAGCTGCAGGGTTTCTTGCCAATATGCAGCGAAGTGCCATTTTCCAAGCCTAGGATTGCGTGTTCCAAAAAGGGGGCCAGGAAACATAGGGCTTGCGCTCCACAATCTCCACGCCTCGACGGCTGCTCTTTTACGTGGCGAGTTGGTGAGCCCACTTTACGGTCCCCGGCTCTGTGCTGGGGAGCTGTGACTGGACCCCCTAGAATTGAGTGGCTCCGATTGGTTCTAAGACTCGGGAGAAGCCCATATGTTCCCACCACAGAGTTGCCTAATAGTGTGACTTTTAATTGTGTATTTGATAAAAACAGATCCATGGCCTGTTGCCGTGCACAGAAGACAGAGCCAAGCAGGGCAGGTGGCAGCTCCCATGGCAGGCTGGAAACCTCAGCAGTGTGTGGCATGGTGGGCAAATGTCTCGCTGGCCACACCAAGCGCCGGGCTACCTCTGCTGCCGCCACTGCTAAGTCCGAGGGCTCTGCCACAAATCCATCCCCAGCTGGAACGGCCTGAGCAGACGCAGCTGCAAGCTCTCAGCGAGGCCACAGCGAAGACCTCTGCCTGGGCCGCCCCTGTGCTGCGAAGCCCGAGCGACCGACACAGGCCGAGCAGCCGGGACCTCACAGTCTGAGATTGGCAACCTCTTCCAGACACGATGCGCCAAACTTTTAGATTCTGAAGCATTTTGGGTTTTCAGATGAGGCTTGCTTCACTGGGAAAGTCTATGCAAATATTTTGAAATCTCTAAATTCTGAAACACTGTGGTTCCAAGCATTTTGGATACAGACTTCAGCCTATAGTAGCCGTCTGGTGTGGGTCAAGAATGTCTCCAAAGGCTAGTTGTTGGGGCTTTTGGTGCACTTGCTGTTCGGAGTGGGATGCGGTCGGCAGACATGTCCCCCATCCCTGGGTGCCATGCTGTGAACAGCTGTCCTCCACCAGGCTCCTCCGTGGTGATGATTCTGCCTGAGCTGACTGACGGTGACCCGAGGCTGAGATGCAATGAGCCTCTCCTCCTCTAGGCACGGGTGTCGGGTCTGTGTCTTAGCAACGAGGAATTCTCCTTTTCCTCACCGTCAGACTGTTCCAGGATGTAGCAAAGGTTCCCAGGCAAAGGCCCTCTTCCATCTTTGACTGTGCCCTTTCAGAAGCTGTGGACCGTGGTCCAGCCCCGGCCCAGGGTCACGCGGATCCAGGAGGGCACTGCCGTGCACTCCCCAGGTGGTGTCGGCACAGGTCTGCCTGAGAAGCCCATGGGGCCACCCCATCGGGCCAAGTATCATGTTGGTGCCACCCAAGGTACAGTTCCACAGTGTCCTTTGCCAGGGATCGAGGCAGATTTATTTAGAACTTTAAAGCAAATGACAGGCCAGGCCACCGGGGGCAAGTTTGGGGCCTCACTTTGCCACCGATGCTGAGCCTGCTCTGTTGAGTAATGAGAAAAGCTAAGGAGAGAAAGCAGGGAAGGCAGGCGACCTGGAAGGGGACAGGGCATGTGGACCCCCATAAGACAAGTGAGGAAGAAGGGGGCAGGAGGAAATGGAGAGAGGGTGATGAGGAAAAAGAAACAGCACGTGCAGTCCCAGAGACGGTCATGACAGAAGAGTCAGAGTGATGGACTGTACCCTCGAGTGGTCACTGAGGAATAGCTCCTGTCTGGCGGCTCCTGAATCCTCTGAGAATGGTGGAGGAAGTCCGAGGACTCCTCGCTCTTCCTAAAGGCCAGTGTGCTCTGGCTCTGCCACGTTCCAACACCAGGGCACTTCGACCAGGAGCTCTGCATGAGACTCTGGGCACGGGGAGGATGCGGTTTCTTCGTGCCCTTCCAGTGGCTTCCTCTGAGCCCTGCTTGGACTCTGTCTTTTCCCACCAGCCCTAGCAGGGCAGGGAGCCTCAGGGGCGAGTGTAGCCAGAGCTATGTGAGACGCTTTCTGTCTAGATCCAGGCACCGAGCCTGAGTTGCTCCCCAGTAAGGATTACTCTGCAGGCAGTTCCAGGGGGCTCTCCGGCTGGGGAAGCTCCTCCTTGCTGGATTCCACACTTGTTTCAAGCTCATGTTACCCCTGGGTGAGCCCAGCCGAGAGTGTCTTACTTCTGGCCATTGAGATGCTGCAGTCTCTAGAGCCCCTGGACTGTGCGTTGACGAAGAGGGAGGGTTTGGAAATCCGAGCAGGGGGCCCGATCGCTGGTCCACAACTGGAGGCCGTTCTGGTTGCTGCAGTGCCCAGTATTCTTCAGAGATATTTAAAGGGGTCCATCAGGATGGAACCCTTAAGGTCACAGAATCCACACTTCCTGTGAATGCACAGTTGGCTTCAAGATTTGTCCAGGTGATTTGAAATGAATGACGGCATCTGAGCGCTGGGGAAGGTGTCGCCCTCTGCCGCTGGGAGGCTCCTTTGTGAGTGTTTAAATTGAGATCGTGGATTGGTCACAGCCCTCTGCATTTTTGTTGTTCTTAAGACAAGGTCTTGCTATGTAGTTCAGGCTGGCCTGGAACTCACTCACTATGCAGCCAGGCTGGCCTGCAATTTGCATCAATCCTCCCAAGTGCTCAGATGATAGGCCTGCGCCACCACACCCAGCTACACATCTTTCGGTCTGTTTCCAGGGACTCCTGTCTGTGTGAAGATGGAAACCACTGTCTTCCAGATCTCTGCCATCCTGACAGAGTCCTTGCATTCACTCCTAGTGCCTGGTCACGAGTCCCTGGAAGGCTCACAGACTGGCAGCTGGCGTGGAGGTCAGAAGCGGCGGTGGCCACCTCTTCCAGAAGCACAGGAAACTCATATGGTGACATGGGTTTGGACTCATCTTGGTCCTGCGCTTGGACTATTCTTAGAAATGCTAAAGTTCATGAAGGCGTGGCTGTCTAATAGTTGTGAAAGAAATGGTTTTAAAACAAAGCCCGAAGGGACTGAGAATTGTCTGCTCTGCATGTAAAGCCAATTGATTTAGTTTTTTTTTTTTCCTTGAGAAACCAGGAATTGAACTCAGGTCCTTGCACTAGCCAGGCAGACACAGCAAAACTGAGCCAAATCCCTGGTAAGCTGATGTATTGGACACCTGGAGGCAACCACTCTGCAGAAAACTGCCAACAAAGTGGTCACACCTAGAACGTGGGGCTGTGGGCATCTTCTCACAGGTGGGGGAGGGATGGTCACCTGCCTCAGGAGCTCTGCTGGGTTCCTAGAGTATCAGCCACGGAAACAAGAGGTCTCAGAGTCCCAGATGCCCACTGCGAAATGGTAGCTTGGCACTGATGAGGAACAGGGGAAGATGGGTGAAGGGGACTAAAGGGGCAGCCCGGGCACCCATGACAGAGATGGCCCGGTCTTAAAAGGGGACCGACTGGGCCTGGTCTCCCAGCTAAGAAGGGGAGACTTTGTTCTTTGTACCTTCCCTAAGAAATGCAGACGACGATGGAGCAGAGAACAAGCAGGGTAGGAAACACTGGGAAGGCCGCCATGTGGCTACTGTTCCGTAGTGGGGCCTCGTCTTCTGGGCAACTTCTGGCTCCCCAGCTGGGATTCAGAGATCCGCACCCGTGCACCCTAACAGCTCCCTGGCCCCATCAGGGCCTTGGCTTCTAGCTGCTCAGGTCCCTCGGGTCCTGCTGCCCGTCGCCCCGCGTGGCCTCTCCCCACCTCACCTCTCCTGACAGTGGCTCTGATGGCACCTGATGGCATGTTTCCTCGCCCACCGGGGCCCCTGGCCCCTTCCTTCCCAGGATCCTGTGCTGCCTGACTGGGTGGGGATTTGCCTGTGGGGACAATGCATCTCTGGTTTGCCCCCTTGTGGTGGAGGCGGAGGGCATTTGGACAGGAGTGGCGGCTGCTCTGGGGCTCTCTGGTGACCACGCACAACTCCAGCTGCTTTAGGAGGCATGGCGGTTGGCTCTCTGATCACCGCTGCCACTGTCCTGGCTTCCCAACGCCGTCCGGGCCAGCGTCAGCACGATCACATTCCCGTCTTACCCTCCACCTCTCCCGCCATGGAATCCTCCAGCCATCTCTCTGGCTTAATCAAACTAGAAATGCAAGTAGCATCAAAAATACCCCCACCACACTGTACCAACCAGGCTGTGGCCCTGCGGGTATGGCACAGTGTAAGGAGGAAGGGCTTCGGAAGCTCCTGAGGATGAGACCGAGGAGGCTGAACACTGAGCCAGGTGCCAGCGGCTCGTACCTGGCGGCTGGAACATCAGCATGTTCTGCGGAGACGTGTGCACCGGCAGCGAGCGGGTCCTCTGCACGGAGCTGTGTGTGCGGCTGGGCATGCTGTTGCTGCCGCCGGGGTTGGCGAACCAGAGGTTCTAGGAGAAACCCAGAAGGCGCTGTTAGTCCAGGTGCCGGTGAGGGCCAAGTGCAGGTAGAGACCACAGAGAGCTCACTCGGCCTGCCTCGCTCACACTCTGCCCAGGGCCTCTGGACTCGTGCCGCTCCACGTCGATCCTCCCTGTCACTTTTCTAGGAAGTGGGCATGTGGGGGAAATGCTGGCAACGAACAGCACGGATATTTCCAGGCTCTGACTTGGCTTTTTGAGATTCTTGCCATTTCCCAGAGGGAGGAGAACGGAGCGGCACAGGCTGGCCCCACCCAGGTCGCATGGTCATGCAGTGACTTTGGGCTCCTCTGGGGGCTTTCAGAGCCTCGGACCCTACGTAGCTCAGCAGTCCCAGTGCCAGGCAGCAGGCCTATGGGACAGCGAGGTCAGCTCTATCCTGACCTCAACCGGCTGGGGACATATCCTCCCTCCTCCAGGGCTTTGCTCAGCCTTATTCCTGCGGCTTCTCACTCACAGCTGAGAGAACCTTGACTGAAGAGCTATTTGTCAGGCTGTAATCCCAGCCTCCAGGAGGCTGAGGCAGGAGGTCTTTCTAAAAGTATGCACTGTCCCCTGAGGCCAGCATGGAGGGGCCTGCTGTGAGTGGCGGGGAAACAGCACAAACTGCTACTCACTTGGGGTCATCTCACATGGGGTCATCTGGGGAGAGAGCCCGAGGGCGGGCGACCTTCCCGCCCCCAGGGACAGACCAACCTGTCTCCCTTGTTTCATGATGGTGGGGTTGGCTGCAGTGTGGCGCTGGTTGGAGCTAACGAATCCACTGGTGCCCAGGAGCCCCAGGCGGGCGGAGGGGATGTTCCGAGAGGGGATCTGGTACTGGCGCGGGTTCCGCCGGCCCATGCCGCCGCCCACAGAGCCGGCCGTCGGGAGGGAGTTGGACTGCCCAAAGCCGCGGCTGCAAGAGCACACACAGTGTGGAGATGTCAGTCCTTCCGGTCCTGCCAAGCTCTGGGTGCAGTCAGGAGCTGCAGGAGCGAGCTCTGTGCCAGGGACCATCATGGGCATGGTAGCTATGTGGAAAACCAGGTCCTGCCCTAGAACCTCAGCACAATGGGAGACAGGGGAGACCAAAACTGTGGCGGGCATTTACACTGAAAGAAACCTTTACGACAAGAAAAGACGCTGCCGAACAAGAACGGTGGGACAAGCGTATCGAGAGAGGCAGGATTGCGTGGGGGATGGACAGCAAGATGTCTTTTCCTGTAACACACTTCCTTTTACTATTTCTTGATCACACTTCATTGGTCAACTGTTGAGACGGTGTCCTCAGCCACCTAGTCACCCGATCTGGGACCAGGTGACATGTGGCCTTTCTGCAGTCTCATAGTGACTGTGACGGGCCAATGTTCTGATTACTCAGGACACAGAGGCAGCCAGGACCTCACTAGACACTCAGGAAGGAGACTCCAGCGCTGCTGCAGAGAGCAGCAAGGATGAAGGGATGGGTGTGTTTGAAGTGAAGGGGAGGATTCTTAAAATGTATAAATACTCATTGCCTTGTGAGTTTTGAAGAGAAACAGCTTAATAATTTTGCAAAGGCCACAGATCCAGCAGGGGGCAGCCTGGGATGGGAGCCCCCAGGCCAGGCGGCACCTCTTCTGCCTTCTTCCACAGGGCTATTGTGGGGCCACCTTGTCCTGATCTACTTAGAGTGCTGCGTGTGGGGGAGGGCAGGGTGCCCTGTAGTGCCCACAACCTGGGGCCAGCCCTGGGTCAGGCCACCTCCTGTGGTACTGTGGCCCATCTGGGTGGTGGTTGGGAGGAGAGAGGCCCTGTGACGGTCCTGTCATCCTTGGTGGCCCATGGCCAATTCAGCTCCTGCTTAGTAACAGACAGATGGGAAAAGGGGCCAGTGCATGATGTCTCTGCCATCACGAGACTGTCCTGAGGGGCAGCGGGCCTGGCCCGGGGACAACAGACGATGGTACTTACAAGTGCCCAGGGCCTGGGACACGCCTGTCTCCCACACCAGGGCCTCCCCACACGGGGCTGGGAGGCTCCACACTCCCCTGGCCCGCCCGGTGAGCTCAGCGCGCAAGAACTCGGCTTCTCCGCCACCAGGGCTGGTTCTGGGAGGCTGCAGGCCAGCGGGGTTGCAGGAACCAGCACATTCTTTCCAAGAGAGTCAATCTCAGTCTCTGAGGTTCGGGCTGCTCTGCTAGCTGCCGCTAGGTGGAGCAGACTGGCCTGTCCAGATTCTGCAGGTGGTGACGTAGCCCTGCGTGGGGCCTGACAGGGCCCGGGGCCTGCAAAACAGTCATTTCCTGCGCAGGAGGGTGTGCAAGCATCGTGGCGTGTTGGAGAAAAGGGCGGTGCAGCTCAGCAAATGTTTCTCTTCTCCCCAGAATTCCTACATTTCCTGGGGGAAGGGGGCAGGGAAGAGAATTCCAGTCTGTCTTTCCACTTTCAGGCTTTTGTGGCCTAGAAAAACTTCTGGGTTGCAGTGGGAAGCTCACCTCAACAGGTCCTTGGTCTTTGTGCTGCTCAGTTGGAGATTTTTGATGAGAAATTAGAAATCGGGCCTGGAGCCAAGTGATTGCAGTGGGCACAATTTCCTCTGGAGGGCGCTCTGAGGTCTCTGCAAGCTGTGACGTGGGTGGGAGAGCGTTTTTCCTAGTTTAAAATCAGTCGGTGGGTTTCTGGAGTCAGGAGTTTGGCCACCTGGTAGCTGATTCAGTACACAGCTAAGATCTTTCCTTATTTAGTATGGATAGCTTTTTCTCACTTTCCTTTTTGGTTTGATTTTTAAAAAGTTATTTCATATGCAAAACACAGCAGTCAATGAGTGCTGCTAAAAGGGTGTGTGCTTCCTGGGAGGCTGGTGTTTTTGGTGATCTATTTAGAGACAGGGTCTTCCTCTGTAGTCCAGGCTGGCCTTGAACTCATGGTGCTCCTCCCGCCACAGCCTCCTGAGTGCTGGGATTATTCTTCAGCAGTGTAAGGTGCAGGGGAATCTGTGATAGGAAGTTCACCAGGAAACAAAGGACTCTGGGACTCCTAGAATCAGTACATTCTGGGTAGGGCATGTGCTTGGCATTTAGAATGGACACTGAGGTTACTTACAGTAGTTAAGCTTCATGATATAATCACCCAGAGTGACACAAGCGAGCTCTCCTGCCTCATCTTCCTGTCCGCGCCTCTCCACATCAATTGGAGTCCATTATCTTGCCTTTCATGCAAAGTCTTTGATAGAACAACATTAGTAAGAAGCAATTAATTTGGGATTTGCGATCGTTCAGTTACCTTTGTATTGTTGGAGAAACGGGGCTTTCGAACTAATAGAATAAAAAGACCCCAGAGGAGACAGGTAGGGGAACAATTTCCAGGGCTGAGCGAATCCATTCTTGTCAGTAGGAAGGACATCCATCAGGGCTCCGGCCTGGGATGTTGGGTGAGCCCCGTCTGGCCATAGCTGCAGGGCTCCGTGCGGTTCACAGACACGCAGGGCTGACAGAGCCAGGGTTTGGGACTCTGCTTCACAATTCCGCCTCCATACGCCTTCTTCCTCTGGAAACTCACCTTTCAGGGCCTGGTGCCGAGGAGAGGGAACTTCCTCCCCTCACATGGCCTCACACGGGGAGGATGCGCCGCAGTGAGGAGGGAAGAGTCGGGTGCATCCTCTCGGCGGTGCTTGCCACATCCACCAGGGCTGGCGTCCGAGTGCTTGGGCATGGAGCTGGTGCTAGCTTTGCTGGATTCGCTCTTCAGCACGTCGGCTGGAGATTACAGGTGTCTCCGGGCTCCTCAGTCCAGGGCTGGTGCTGGCCAGTGACCACTGCTTACCATGCCGTGCGTAGACTGAGGTTTGCCGCAGGGGCTCTGTCCCTCAGGTTGTTGTAAGAATGAAGTTGTGTTAAAGTGCTGGGCTGCCACTTGGCATGTAGTAGGTGCTAAGTAAGTGTGTGTCTAATAACAAGTGCTATTGTGATATCACTAATTTTAAATAACTCTTGCAAGATTTTTCACAAACTCCAGCTGGTCTTACCTCCTTTAAATAATACAAAAGAGGGATGTTTTAGGTGCACTTATGCAAATAAATGCCCCAAATTTTAATAGCACAGATCTACATCTGCACTGAGAAAGGAAATGATTTCAGAAGGTGTTAGGTGCGAGTTGTATCTGCTTCTGTTTTTAAAATGTCAAATGGAACATGGATTATTTTCAAGGTATTTGAATCATCCCCAATGATGCCTGGTCCCACCATTCAACATGAAGCCCTCCCCGCTTTGCTTGTTTCTGCTGTAAATCTGCAGTTCACCTTAATATGTAGCCAGATTCCTCAACTGAAAGCCCTCCGAAGGGAAGGGTTCTAAGTTCAAGCAGACTTATTTTTAACTGCAGCCGAGAAGCCCAAGTACTATGAAAAATCAAGAATGGTACTGCTCCACTATTAGACCTCGGCTCAGACCAAAATAGACCAGCACTGGGCTCTTCACCCTGCCACCAACTATAATTAGCTTGTCTGCAGCTAGAGGGGAGAAAAAAACCATACTAGCACTTAAGGTGCTGCTGGAAGAGCCCACTTTTGTCCTTGCAGAGCCCCTTTTGGCAAGTCAGCCTCCGGGTGTCTACTGACACCATGAACTCAAGCTCGGATCCTTCCCGAGAGCCTTTGCCCGGCCCCATGTAAGAATTCAGCATGTCACTGGCCACGGGGCACCCTCACGAGCAGTGATGTCCCCTCCGTCACCTCCCTGTCCCGGGAGCAGGGCAGGGGCTGAGGTACTGGGGAACTCAAAGGATGAACTGTAACATACTTTCTTTGCTGTCTGTATCCCGATATGTCCAGGAGGGTTTTCCGAGGGAAAGACCGGAAGAGCTTCTGCACCTGCTGTTTCCATGACAACAATCTTTTCTTCTGTGTCTCTGTGAACGCCTGTAAAAACAAACAGGACTTTTAAATGGGTGAGACAGCCTGGCATTAGAGGAAGAAACGTACAATTAATAGAGGGAAACATGGGCGTCTGTGCAGCGGCCTTTGCTTCACCTGTGCTGAGCTGGTCCAAGACAGCAGTCAGTGGGATAACAGGGGCCACCTGTGCGGAGGACTCACCTCTGCAGAGGAGGCACCTGGGAAGGCAGATGCATTCCTCTCCTAACAGCCATGGTTTCTGCTGCATTTCGGACCGACTGTACCCACCTTTCCCTGTCTGACTGCTCTCTGCACCGTTCTTGGTCATTAACCACCA